>UELV01178658.1:0-35228 GCA_900490015.1 Megastigmus stigmatizans | reverse complement strand
GGGGCACAGGAACTGACACACTTACCCTATACCCGATAGCATCAGTAGTTACGGAGAATTTATCTCTCCTTTCTTGGCGAACGCTTGCTTCGGAACTTTATCTCTTAACAAATTTGCATTGTTATTCCTTTGATTAGCTTCAAATTCATATTTTGGACAAGAAAAACAAGTATACCTAGCATCCGTTGAAACAAACTATACGCCGCTAGCCATTTTGGTCTTGGGATCTATCAAAATTTTCGTGACGTACGCATTGGCCCTCAAAACCAGATTAGATCTTACATCGATGATCAGCCCAATGAAAGCTCCATTCGTGCTCTGACGCTGATTGTTCCTCCTAGTGGTCTGATATTTTCGAATTAGGGTCTGTGTACGGAAGGTATTCGAAGCTTTTGTATCCTCCTGTACTGTGATAAAGGAGTTTCGCCTGAACGATCTTCGATTCAAAGTGTGTTATATATTAGAGCAAAATGGCCTTTCCTCGCGTCCAAGCACAATACCCACTTCGTTTAGATCGGCAAGAATGTTTTTTGGGTTGCGTGCGATAAGCCCAATCGATGCTGCTACCTCGCAACATCAGTCTGGTACATCCGCTACCAATGGCTCTTCGACTCCCGCTTCCAGTACTGGTATCTTAAAGAAAAGTAAGAGATTTCGTATAGAATATAGGGAACCGAAATCCATCGCATCCTCGAAAAATCGTATGATTCTATAGCTGAGACTGCAGAACTTGTAAAATATTCCATACCCGCAAATTATTGATTTCACCGAGTCGATTGGCCAACACGCATCCGGCGCTACTCGCGCCAACCATGACAAAGTCGTAGATCTGCGTCTCGCCCTCGTAATAATTGACTTCCGGGGGATAATTGTCGTTGGACCGGCCGAAATATTGGAGGGCGAAGCTCGTGAAGGCCATTATACCGGGCGAACATCCCGAATGCGATGGATTCTGCGAGCACACGGCCGAATTGTTCAACGGCGCGAGAAATTTTCGTATATATGTAAGGAATTTCGATCGTCCTTGCCTGTATATTACGACCTGCATTGCTGCAGTTATTCGAAAATTGTTTTTTTTTTAATATAGATGAGATATATTTGTGCAAGCTCCAGCGGCTAAGAGTATATTCGGTGCTTTGCATTTACAATTATGAAAAGTAGTCAATTAATGCACGTCCATCGCTAGTTTAATTTCGTTGTGTACGATGATTGATAGCTCGTGTTGGACACGTTCGTTTATATGCCTACCTAGGCGCGAGTTTTTACATTTTATAATTAAAACCGTAATTCATAAATCATGTTTATAAATGTTTAGCAATGTATTGTTGGAGCTTATGTATCTTGAATGAAATAGGATTAATTTTAAGAATTATTTAGAGCGATTAATTCATGTACATCTTATGTATTTTCATAAATTTATTTCAATAAGGATGAAAAATAATGCAAGCCTATAGCTTGAATCTGCGGTACTGATTCTAATAAATTGGTAAAACCAATTGAAGGTTGCTTATTGGTTGGATGTTCGACAAAATAAAGTCTTCATCGCATATTTAAATTATATGCATATTTAAATTGATACATAATTAACAATCGATGATTATGAAATGAGTTCACGTGAATGTATAATTTTATAATACAAATTTGATCTATTCTATTCTATGTATATATATCAGTGTATAGGTACGTCACTTTATTGTATTGTACTTTTCGTAAGCTTTTTTCGTGTCAATCTCTTTTTGATCGTTATTCATTATTATTTATACTTATTTTACGCAATTTTATTGCTTTTTTATTCATAACAACTGTAAAAATTGATTACTTTGTAAATTACTAAAGCTTTAGAACGATAAAATTTAATTTCCTTGTATGCAGATATCGAGTTATCACTTACACAATTATTGTGGACAAATTTTATATTTATGTTACAGTAGTGACCTTAAATAAATACAGAATATTTCAGTTAACCTGACGGAACATATGAAAAGGAGATGATAGATATTTAGTTGGAGAAAATACGTAATAAATTATTATTATGTCAAAATTTGGACTCATTAGGCCTGAACTTTTGTACCAATGAAGATAAAGATATAGTCAATTCCATAATCGCGTAAGCGATAAAAACTAACTCGGTACAAAACTTTTACGAAAATGACTCTTTTAGAAATGTTGATAAAACAACTTTTAGATAAGTACCTATCTAATCCATTCATTCACATAATAATTCTGACAATTTACTTCGTGATCGTCAATTTTCAAAGTAGACTAGATTATATTTATAGCATTCTAAAACATGTTTATTAACTAATTACATATTTTTTTTGCAATAAATGTAATTTAGTAAAAGAAAGTATTATTGTTTTAAATGATATAAAAATAAAACATAACTACTTTAAAATAAAAATAAATAAATCAGATTGATAACTTTTTGACTTTAGGTTGAAATAATGAAATTTGATTAAACAAATATTTGATTAAATTTTGATTAACTAATTGTAATATTCAAATATTGGCATTCTTTTATTCTTAGTTTTTATGAATAAATTGTAAAAATTTAAAACTAATGATTACGGCTACATTGCAGAAGAAGCTTCTTAATATAATCCATGATTTTGCGCGTGTCGCATTATCTCGGTTGTTTACTTCTGAATTTATTCACAAAAGAACATTCGAACACTTTAATCAATGTTCGTATTAAAAGCATATTTAATCTTAAGCTTACCGTCTACGCGCAAAACTGTTGGAACGGAAGAAATTCATAATTGATGTTAACGTTTCTGAAGATATACGTTTTCGGACACTCAAAGAAGCGAAATTTTTTTATATTTGGTAAGTGATGTTTAAAATCTGTAATACTGATTTATACTTACTGAAATTCGAAAGAAAGCTTACAATAAGGGCTTTTTTATCTTCTAAGTTTAGAGTGTATTATTTTAGTAAATACTTAATATTCAGGATATGAAAGCACATCGACCTGTGGAATTGTACGGAAAGTCTTCCTATGTATAATTGATAATACAAAGCTAAAATTACAAGATATCATTAATAATAACTTTCGTAGATAGTTTGTTTCAAAGAATAATTTAATTGTTTACTTGATGTTGAAAAAAAGTTGTCTGAATTGAGTCATAATTTTTTATAAATAATATATTATAAACTGTTTATTTATAATTCTGAAAAATTGTAGATACACTAAATGAAATTTTGTGCTTTTCCAAAACTTTTTCCTATTAGGTTATCTTATTACTTGCAAATGTAAACCAATTACTGCTATCTATTTTCGAGTGAGTTTTATTGAAGATTAATTAATCAACAAACATAAATAAACTTACTAAATGCTTCAGTATCGTGCACGTGATATTGAAGGGTGGATCATCAAATGATGTTTTGAAAAATTGAGTACAGATATTTGAAATCATGATACTCGGAACAAATAATTTTTTAGATATTTATTCACGAAGAGATTAATTAAAAAGGCTTGGATCAAATATATTTAAGCGTTTGTTTTTAAATCTGTGTATCGGTATTGTAAGTCTCTTAGATAAATTACAATACCGACTTATTTACTGTTTGGGTATGTTTTCTACGCCTAAGTGTTCTATATTAAATTATCTTATCTATGAAATTGATATCACAATATAGTGTGTCAGTTAAGGTTTATTTTAGTTAAATGTATAAGGAACAATTTGTACACAAATATTTTTTTATGAAATATACGAAAAATGAAAAATTCATTTGGATTGGCAAATAACTCGAAAAACAGGGTCCATTCTAAAAAACGATACGTTTTTTATGTATCTAATCCTCACATTGCTAATCCGGTAATTTCTAAATAAGCAAAATTCTTTATACAGTTTTCGAAGCTCCAATATACGATAATTCTTTGACATGTTCCCCCTTTCGAATTCACACGTTGAGTGTCATAACTTATTTGACCAAAGTAGTCGGACTTTTCGAAAAACATGTTGCATAACACTGTACATTATCAAAAATTCATTAACCCAAACACGAATATTAGATAAAAGAGTTCAGCGATTGACAGATGATGCGAGCCTTCTCTCTCTCCTGCTAATGAATGTTTTCACAGCTCGGAGCTGAAAGTCCCAACCGATCGCTCATACTTTTAACTTTTCGGACAATAAGATTATTCAGTTTCTATAGCCGCGATGACGGTCTCGACCGTGAAAACGTGGGGAAAACTGTCGCTTATGCCACAAAGTCAAAGACGATTCTGGACCGTTTATAAGGCGGAGAAGCTGACTTTATCTCCTTCGCTTGGCCGAGTCGAGATTAGAGAGCCAGCCAGCCAGCATCGTCCCAGGCGCAGGGTTATCGCGTTCTCTCGCACTCGAACTTTGTTTTTTTTTTTTCATTATTATTTTTGTATATCATTAACGGCCAGAGCGGAGTTTTAGCCTTTATATATATAAGGGGGATAGTGTAGCCGGAGGGCCAGACAGTCTTTGCGGTAACATGGGTGCCGTCGCCATGTACGCGCACGCCGGTAAGCCACTACTGGACCACCACCACCATCAGTTATCCACATCTCGATTTGCATTAAGATCAGCCTAGATTCACACACGTGCCTCTCATTATATACTGTTGTTACCTATTGCTATCGCGATACTACCTGCACCCGGTTCATCATCATATTGGCTTTTCAGTGCACGACGACCAATGGAGATATCCGTTTGTGAGAAAGTTCGTTACCGAAATTTCTAGATCCATATTTCGAGGGGGGGAGGATATTGTATAGGAATTGTCGTACGTTTTTGGGAAATAGTGCATAATTAGTAGTGAGAAGAATATCGTTTGAACGAAAGAGATCGCTGTTTCAGTGTTGACCTTTGGGTAATCTTTTTTTTTTCTGTTGTCGACGCGGTTCGTGATTACCAGTCGTTGCTGGTGGAAATTGTGATTGCCTTATCAATGCATATATTATACGGAGAATGACGATCTAACCAGTTTATGTCTGACGAAATATGTGATTAATTTTAAATTTTGATCGAGCTGGAAGTTAACTAACATTTCTATAATTAAAATTTAGATAACGTTGAGAGACGTTCGGCATTTCTGAAATTTTGTTTAAAATTGTGCATTTGGAATTATTTGCTCTTTATCTTTACACTTTCCATATGTTCGCTATTAATTTTATTTGTATAGCTATCCAAATATTTTAGTCAACGTTTGAATCCATTAAACATGACAGCTTGGATCGGCTCATAGCTGATATCAGAAATTAAGTTCAACCATATGCTTCAAACCTTCCAGCCTATCATGTTCACCAAATAGTCAGAATAGACAACTCAGTTGAGAAAAAACATATGAATTGTTTTTTACCATTTCCTCATAAATATCATAATAGAATAAAATTACTCGGCAACGCGTATTCTAAAAAACATCCTGTACCTTCCAATTATCGAAGAACAATCACACTATACAAATCTTTTTCTTCCTTTCTCAGCTTTGCTAGCGCTTCTTGGTCTCGCGACCTTGACAGCGTCGTCGCCAACCGTCCAGCCAGCCACACTTTTCAAGAATTCAAGTTAGTACTTACATTACATGCTGGAAAAGAATATTAAAAAAAAATTATTCAGTCGTCTAAAAGTATAACTTCTTCCCGTAGTTAGCATTCCCGAAGGACATGTCTACGTTTACAAGTACTCCGCGTCAGTATCGGCCGGGCAAAACGAGCCAGCTCCTTACGCGTCGAAGTTTCAAATTCAAGGAAAGCTGATTTTGAAACAAGACAGTAGCGATCCAGCGTTAAACTCTGTCAAGTATGCAAAGTTCCAAGACATTAAGCATACGGTATACAATGGAGCAGATGATGGCGAGGCTCAAGGTGAATACCGCGTCCTCGATGATGAGATCAAGGACTTCGAGGAGCCCATACTGATCATCTACGACGAATCCCACAAAGTTAGTAATTGTATAAACAATTGATCTCTGATAAGTTTGCACTTTAAGAAAAAAACTATTATAATCTTTGAAAGGTACCGATGGTGTAGCATGTTATTTTAAATTCATAGTTAGCCGGTATCAAGGTACAAGAGAAAGAGGCTACCTGGTCGAAAAACATGAAAAAGTCCTTGGCCTCGATGATGCAGCTGCAATTCGACGTCCAGGACCGTGACCTGAGTGCCTTCCAAAAAACCGAGGTAGGTAACGACTGATGGGAACACATAGATAATAAATTAAAATGTTCTCTTTGGTTGTTACCACCAGAAAACCATACATGGGGATTGCCAAGTCGACTACAATCTCTATTCCGAAGAGCGGGACGGCAGGAAGCTGTACTACGTGCGAAAGGTTTATGAACCGAGGAGCTGTAGTCAATTCGTGCAACACGTGGTGAGTGACGTCAAAATGATGGGTTGCAGGGTGGAAAAGGAGGTGAGTTTTGGCCGAAATCACTTGATGCATGAACATTTTACGAACGTTAAGAGTGATTTTGATTTTGTTTACTATCATGGCGATCATCTTGCGCGTCCAATCTGTGTATAAGCTATATTTTTCACTGTGGTTTCGTGACGTATTGCATGAACCAATATTTTGGTCGTTTCTAAGTTATATGTATAGTATACTTGTGCTTCATTGCAAGATAAAGGGAATGAACGTATAATATAGTTTATCGTTTAATGATGAGTTTTGAGCATGAATTTAATTGGAACTGATTACTTTTTTATATCTGTGAGGTTTAGGGAAATCTTCTAATTTTCACTAAAAAATTAAAAACTTACAAAAAAACTAATCTTTTCTATTTATCAATGAAATATTTGGTTTTTAATGTTTTTAAACGTAGTATTTACAGTTTATAAAATCTGCATCATTACAGGAAGATTTACTTACCTCAGCGGAACGAATATACGAATTTGAATTGCACGGTAATGACTTGATTATGAAGAAAGTTGTTACTCACGAAAAATTGAGTTACTTACCTTGGTTACATAGAAGTTCCGAAATCCAGTTTATAGAAACTAAGTATGTAAATGTCCCTTTATTTTTATGGATAGCGGTGGCGAAAAATAATATTATTTAATAATTTTACAGTCAAACGCTTGAATTCGATAATGTTGTTATGGTACCGGATATGAAACTTCCAGCTATTGATTTTGGAAAGGTTCCTATTACGCAAGATATCACTTTTGATAAAAGCGATTATGTAGCAAGTTCGGCTTCAGAGAACAAAAATGACTTTAGTCGTCATAATATGAAATCAAGTGATTTAATAGCTAAAGTTAAGAATTATTTAGTCATGCTTATGGATTATTTAAAAGAAAATCACATTGATATAAAAGAAGCACAAAAAGATAACAAGAACGTTCTTCAAAAGCTTCATCATGCTTTGACATATCTGGACAGCGAAACTATGCTTCATATTTATAAGCTTGTCAATTTGGAATCCGAAAAAGGAAATATGATCAGGTCCGTTGAAAACTTTAACACTCGATTTAGATAACAATTTAACAAAGAATGTGATCTGTAATTTTTGTTATTTCCTGTTCCTGTGCAACTTTTGATTTAAGATGAAGACACTAAAAAAATTTTAATTATACACTATTAACATCTATTCGGAACTCAATTTATTTATGACTTTTTATTTCATAATACAGGAAGATATTTTTAGAAATGATTCCTCACACTGGTACTTATGCTGCATGGAATTTTACAAAAACTATAATTTTAAACGAAAACGTACCAAAGGAAACAGCTGCTTATATGCTCACTGAACTTCCTATGTATGTTCAGAATCCAAAAGAAGAATTGGCTAAAGATATGCTCGTATTTAGGCAATTTGATGACAGGTATGCCAATAAGGAAATACAAAGAGCTGGAATTCTTTGTTATTCTATACTGTTAAATAAAATATATAAGGGTATTGATAAAAATGTACCAGCTATTTTGCAGCAGCAGCTTAACTACTTCTATGAGCGTATAAGGTGTAAGTTCCTGTATATCATATATGCGTTATTTCAAAAATCTTTTGAAACTGATATTATTTAAGCTTTTTTATGTAGATAAGTCTACCTGAATATTCTTTATAAAAGATCTATTTCTTGGCTTCTAATTAATAGTTTTTATAATATTGCAGATGCACCAACTTACCATGAAAAAATTTTACACATAATGGCAATGAAGAATGTAGAGGTCGGAGGCATTTACAAATATTTAGCTCCAATAGTACGCGGAGAAGATGTTTTCTTCGTAACTGTGGATATACAGAAGCCTGAGAAATATCGTATTGCAGCAATGTGGGCAGTGGCCAAATCCATCAGCCATGACAGAGAACTAACATACAATCTATTTTGGCCTATACTATCTAATGCTACAGAACCATTGACGATGCGCGTGACGGCTTACGAGCTTCTAGTTTCCCGAAATCCACTGATAGATATGAATCTGCTTATGAACGTTCATTGGATGATGACGGAAGAGCGGAATGAACATATGTTCAACTACCATTATACAACTATTAGGGGTATGTCAGAAACAACGGATCCATGCATGACAGAAATTTCGGAAATGATGAGAAAAGTGATGCGCCTGACCAAACCTCGAAAAGTCATAGCCGAATTACTATCGGGTGTTGAAGTGTTTGATTACTTCGACACTAAATATGGCTATGGTGAAACCATCAAAGTTGGGGCTGAAATCGCGGAGACTACTGGAATCCCACAATTCGGATATTGCGAGCAGATTTCCACTTTTACGAGGCAGCCGAGACTAGAAACGGCAGTACGTATTTCGATTCAAATACAAATTCTTAATCAAGCAAAAAAGGTCTGACATTTCAAATAATTCTCTTTATACATAAGTTTGAATGTGAAATATCCCTGATTTGTGGTAAAATTGTTATATTCCATCAAGATTAAAGTTAATCTATTGTGTTTAGGTGTTCTGGAATATCGATGGAATCAATTCAAAGACAATAGTTTCATTGATATCAATGAAATCTGAGTTTTTTAATTTCATATCTCTGGGGACAGGTGCGTCACAGGACAATGCAACAGATGAACATGCTTCATATGAAATAACAGATAAAAATGTCAGGGATCTACTTAGTAAATTGCAAGCCCACAAATTGCTTGACAAACATATTCACCTAGAACTCTGGTGGATGGAGAAGGGATACGTAACTGATGTTGAAGTATTTTTTGAAACAGGATTATCGGAGTTTATAAAGGGGTATTTTAATAGCGACAAACCAGAAATGTTCATGGATTTAGGAGAGAAATTCAACGACAATTGGTTAGATATTTCCTACTTGAATCACTATAGGATGGTCGTTGCAACGGAAATAGGATTCCCAGCTTTCTTTTATAACGAAGTTCCTCAAATGTATTACTTGAAATTCAAACCTAATATGTATCCAGCCAAAACTGTTATCACGATAAACGCGCAGTTAGAAATGAGATTTTACCACCACAGCTCTTACAATATGAAATTTTACAATCCCTTTGCTGATTTCATGCACTCAGTTCAAAAACATATTGTGACGGACGGTTCTTTACCAATTGACATCACAGTTAGTTATAATTTGGAAACGCACAGCTTAAAAATGGTTCTACCCAGATTACCTGAAACAAGACTTTCTGTTGCTGGTGTTAAAATACACTCTTTAGACCAAGTTGAGATTGCAAACGATAACACACATGCGTTAAAGGGCTATTGTGCCAGGTGTAAGCATACCGATGATATCACGAAAGGTCCAATGTACAGGAAAAAATACGAGAATGTTCAGCATTCAATCGACACTGGATTAGAATATTCGTACACTATATTTGACTGCGAAAATAGTCGTACGCCTGTCATTGAAAACGAAGAGTGGTTTAGAATATTTAACACCCAGCATAATAATGTGTAAGTTACTACATTTATCTTTTTATCAGCTACTAAAATTATCACGTATTTATTTAACTAAATTCATTATATTCTTTCATTTGAAATGTTTTAGGAACGACAATTTGGCTGTAAAGTACTTGATGTTAATGGATCACGGACTATTCCATTTCGTAAATGCTCCATTTTCAAGTAATTGTGGAATAATATTGAAGGCGTCACCTTGCACAGTCCATCCCGCTTCTTCTGTAAGTTACATATGCTTATTTATCATTTATATTTAAAAAATGTTATATATTACTGGTGCTAAACTTTAACAATAAATTTATCTTTAGATTGAAATGAATTGGCGTTTTAATACAAAAAATGTTAAGAACGAACTTATGTTATATGTTCGAGGCGATATTGATGTAAAAGCTGAGTCTACAAACAAAACCATTCGATTTTGGGAAATCAATTCTAATGTTGCCATTAGTCAATTTCGCAATAATGTTGACATGCAATTTATAAGAAAAATACCAGATGAAAAGGATCTGAAGGTATTGTCATTGTTTGAAAATAAGTAAACGTTATAGACTTTATAGGTCTCACTGACATAAATAAATTTTCAATAAATATTTCTTTTATGCTATATTTTATCTGTTTTTGTTTATTAAAGTGTGTGTTTTATATAGATTGGTCTGAAAGCAACCAAAGTATATCCAAATTTCGGGACAGGCGATCCAGAGATGAAGCACGAAACACATACTCAAATTAAATTTACAATGGGCGATGATACACTTATATCCGTCAATATGAAAGGAGAATTACTGGATGAACAAATTGAAGAAATGAAAAAATATGTAAGCTCCGGATCTTGCTTCAAGAATCCATTGAATCCTCTAGATGTGGATTATACTCAGCGATTGGACTGGAACTGTTTGCATCAAGTAATAAAGGGTTCTACACTAAGAAAGTACTCTATCGATGTGATTTATAGATCGGTATGGATTTTAATTAAAGTAAAAAACTTAAATTCAATGATTGAAAGTTAATTTTTAAATGATTTTTTTCTTTATTTGATTGGTTTTCATTCAGGTACCCAGTGAATTTCTTTCAAAACTTGTGTTTCTCGATGACTACCTGCGGCTCGAAAACTTGCCACGTATTACGTACAAGGCAAACCATACCGAGCCAGGAAACTTACAAGCCTTAGTCACATTTGCTGTTAACAGCAATCATGGTAACATAACAGTCATGAACCCATATTTATCTTACGAACTGGTGGGTGTCCAATACGGATCAGAGAACGATGGAGATCGACGCAATGATCTTTCCCTGGATAACACTGTGTTTAGTACTCATTTCTTGGTAGAATATTATAAAGGCGAAATCAGTAAGACTATTTTCACACGTTCAACTGAAAATTTTATAAATGTAAATATTAATCGCATCATTTTTTCGTTAAAGGACCTTGTATCGTACACGCAACCGATATGATAAATGATCTAAATCAAACCATTTCAATTGACTTGAAAGATTGGACACTAATGTCTGGAGATCACGAACTTATGGCATATGCTGTTTTCGTAAAAGCCGTAGGCGATGGTAAAGTGGCTATGAAGATGTATATGAGCTCGCATGTCTTGGAGATTCAGCCTGGAAAATCGAAGCCGATTGTTACACTTGACGGAACGGTGACTGACAGTTATGACAAAGAGCCGACTTCATTTTCGATGACTGATGGACTCTATTTTAAGTGAGTAATATATATCTAATCTTGTAATTTGATTTATACATTAATTATTTAAACATATTATTATAATACTCAAAATATACGAATAATATTTTAATAAATTGAATAATTATTTATTTCAGACTGACGACGGTCCATAAAATGATTTCGGTGGAAACAGAAAGATACACGCATGTCAAAGTTTACTACACTCCTCATAACGTTATTATAATGCCGCAAATCATCGTGGACAGAAATATTGACGGTATGTGTGGTCACATGGGATCGATGGCGTACGTTCAATCTGATCCGCTAGTTTTACAGGATACTCCTAGTTCTTAAGAGAATTGCATTCTAGAGATGTACACACTATTGTACCGGTGCGATCGTCATCAATCATTTCATTTATATAAATCATTTAAGTCGTCAATCATCATTTTGTATACTGATGATAATAGTTTATTTAATTTTTACACTGCTTTAGCTTATAAGTTATTATGACGCGTTATATATTTTGTTTTTCATATTATGAACAATATAGTATTAAATGGCAAACTATTTTAACTTATTTTGAAAGCGAGGTACTAGATGTCTTTCAAATGTAAATAAATATATACCAATCTCAAAATTTTTACATAAGAAAAAAATTGCATAATTATTTAACTATTCTTATTGTTGTACTTTCATTGTGAGCTGTATTCATTCCATAATTGGTAATATTCATTCTATTTATTAGAAAAAGTGCCTTTGAAAATAACAGTTTCTGCAAATTATTGATTCAAATTCAAATTTTGGTTGTTAACACAGCATTGAATCCTTATTGTATTTGTAAGTCTTATAAAATTTTTACCTTAAAATCTTATCATCAAGTGCATTATTAAAATTAAAGCCCCTTCCTTCAATCCTGAACTAAAAGACATAGTAAAACTAAAAGTTACACATATAGTAAGAATGTATGCAGCGGTTAAATATAAATCGACTGTATACAGTTTTATATTTAATTAAAATATTATTATGGTCATTCATATTGCTATTGAAGTGATATGTGGATAATGAAGTTCATGTATATTTTTAGATCAATATTAAGTTCATTAATTAATAGCTAAAATAGCAATAAATAGCAATCTTTCTTATTTATTGATAGTAAATTTATATACAAGTGATTTAGATGTATTTTTTAATTCTTAATCATTTACAACAAGCTTTATTATCTCAATTACCCCTATATCTTTTCTCGCACTCTAGAATTCTTTTTTACTTATCATTTTTTCTGGAAAAACAAATTTTCAAGCAATGAATATAAAAATTGAATAAATTTTTAAGCCAACTAATTAGAATAAAGCACATGACTCAGGGGTTATCATGTTTTCGTCTGCGTTAATCTTTATTACTGAAAAAGGTTATCGCTCAGTGTTGACAGCCTACTGGTGCATCCATTAGTTTCCTTCTAGGAATGTCTCGTATTGGTGAGCGTGCATCAATGATGCATTTATAATTTTCAAGGCTACTCTCATTACATTCATTGAAGTAAATCAGAATGAGGCTGCCACTAGTTTTCTTGATACTGTTCTACAATATATTCTTGAAAAATGGAGCAGGTAAGCCCAGCAATAATCTTTTAAATCAGCCATCACGCGTATTTTATATAAAAAGATATTTTCATCCAGCACATCTATTCCCACATAATGGAGCCGTCTACGATTATACGACAGAAGTCAAAAGCGGGCTTAACGAACCTGCGCCTCACATTTCGAAATTCAAAGTTCGTGCATCGTTACACGTTCAACTGGATACCAGTGATCCGACTCTCAAAAATGCTTACTATTTTTGGATGACCGATGTTAAACATGAAATGTACAACGGTCTCGAAACGAACGATAATGTTACTCAGGAACACTCGATTCCAGTAACTTCATTAGCTATTCAGCACCCCTTTTTGGCTATTTACAATGATGATTATTCAGTGAGTTACAATTAATCTGAAATCCGTGATTTGTTTTTTATGGGTAAACATGTAGATATTTTTCTTATTTTTATAGTTGCAAGGTTTAAAATTTCAAAACAGTGAATCTGGCTGGTCAAAGAATATGAAGAAAGCAATTGCTACAGCCTTGCAAATCGATTTCTTAAGCATTAATATCACAGATGATTTTCAGCGTAGAACATTTTTTACAAATGAGGTAATTTTATGGAACAAAATATATGGATAGTTAAAAGCCGAAACTTCTATTATACACATATTCTTATTTAAATTTTCCTTATAGAGTACTGTACATGGGATGTGTGAAATTTCATACGATGTGCGTACATCAAATGACCGACCATTTTCCGAATCTAATGGCATTCTTATAACAAAAGTTCACGAGCCAAACAAATGCCAACAATTCGTACAAAGCGAGTTTAATCACGTAGAGAACTTTGGGTGCTATATCGCAAGAGAGGTAAAATAATACAGATAATATTGGTAAATTTTATAAATATTATTATTTTTAGTATTATTTTTCATTAAAGTATCGCTTTCGTGACTGTTTTAGGAGGACTTGGTTACTTCTGCCCGAAAAAAAGTTAATCTTGAAAAATCTGACAATTTTTTATTAATTAAGAAGTTACAAACTAATGAATCATTCTATTACTTTCCATGGATGCATAGATCAGAAATGCATTACATTCAAGGCAGGTAAAATTGTTATATCATTTAATTATACCAAAATAAAAAGCGCAAATTGATTAGCTTGAATGGTACAGAACTCCATTATTTTTAGTATGTCACTGGAGCTATCTAAAGACGCGTTGAAAAGCCCTACTCCCAAAGTAGACTTTCAGTCGATTCCAATCACGAGCAGCATTGCTATAGAAGAAAAGAATGTTACAGAAGATAATATTACGCAGAGTAGACATACAATTGATCAATGTAGTCTTATACAGGAAGTTATACAGTTAGTCTTCGAAATGGCTGATTATCCCGAGGAAAACCATTTGGACGTGAATCAGACCGGCTTTGAGCATAGTCAATTGCTGAATAGGTTGCTAACTAGCATGTATCCACTGCAACTAGATTCTATAGAAAAAGTTTACGAGTCCCTTCTAGAGATTAGCGCAAATACAGAATATTCTGCAAGGTATATTTTTTTTTAATTTTTAGAAAATCTTTCATTGTAATTCCCATTAGTCCGGAGTCTTAACTAAAATTACAGCCTCTAATCTACTAAAAGTATATAATAGTAAACTTTATACAACATCATTTCATGAATATAATTTTATACATGAAATTAGAAAAATCTTTTTGGAGATGATACCTCACGTAGGCACAACTGCCTCCTGTCTATTCATTCGAAATGCTCTTACTCAGGCTAACTATAATATAACGTACGTTGAAGCGATTGATATGCTGGTGAAGTTACCGTCGTATGTGAGGCAGCCTACACAGGAATTACTTCTTGAGATGGATATATTGTTACTGGAGGAGGATTATTTTCCTGAAAATCTTATCGAACATTATGTGGAAATAAGAAAAGCAGCCATTTTAAGTTTTTCTTCTTTGTTGTATAAGACATTCAAGAATTCGCATGATGAAAATATACCAATATTGGAAAATTACCTTCAATATATCAACGAATACTTACTAGGTTCATAATACTAAATTTTAATATCAAACAATAATTAATTAAAATAAGCAATGTAGTAGTTGTTACTTTAATGATCTTATTTTTTCAGACAATACAAACAACAACTACGAGATGAAGCTGGTTCACATAATGGCTCTACGCAATATTCAAATTGGTGGTATCGAAAGATTTCTAATCCCTATAATAAGTGGAGAAGTAGTTATTCATGAGAGGCAGGGATATTCGCAATTGGCAGCTTCATTTGCAGTTGCACAAGCCATTAATCACGACAAGGAGCTAGTACACAGTGTATTCTGGCCAATTTTATCCAACACAACCAACTCCCGACAGTTTCGAATTGTTGCTTATGACATTCTTATGGGCCAAATGCCGGATGTGACACGTGCCATGAATATTCACAGGTTAATGACGAGGGAACGAGACATGCATCTTTACCATTACCATTACACAACTATCAAGAGCCTTGCTCATTTAGTTGATCCTTGTTTGAGGCCCGTCACCGAGTTGGCGAGAAAAATATGGCGTTTGACCAAACATAGAAATCTGCACGGATCTTTATCAGGCAGTTATGTGATCGATTATGTGGATTCGAAGTATGGATACGGGGAAACTTTTAAACTGGCTTTGAATGTTGATGATGTAACCGAATGGCCTAATATGGGAATTTTTGAATATTATCATTCTATTGGACGAGGATCAAGTCCTGATTGGGGAGTAGGTATTCATTTTGATTTATCATATTATATTTTTGAAAGCTTCTGTTCGGCGATTCGTTAAGAATCGTTCTGAGCATCTGAAAGTCAAGGACACATAACTGAATGGTTATTTTTTCAGGTTTATTGGAACACAAACATGCTTAGCAATGTGATAAATGGAATAAAATATTTTATCAACAATAAGAAAGAGACAATTTCAGATGAATCTATCATACAGTTCTTGCAGGAGATAAAGAGTAACGAATTATCTCAGCAACAAAATGGGCACTTTGAATTATGCCAAATATTTCGCGGTAAAATTGTGAAAGTACATGCAATCGCTATAGCAGAATTCAAATATGAAACTGTGCTAGATGCAATAGAATATATTTTACAAAAATATGTTAAAGTTGATGAAAATATCAACCTGCAAAGCATTTGGTTCAAAACTCTGTACGAAATGAATCTCTTGAGTGAAACCGGATTCCCAATAGTATTTTATAATCGAATACCGATTCTTCAGTCTAGTACAATGAAAGTTGAATTTTCAGTTGATCAACGAAGTTTTAATCTGAAATTGAAGGCTGATAATCAATTCCAGAGACATGGATCATATGAGATGGTGGTGTATAATCCAATCGCTGATGTTTCACATTCTGTTCAGAGAATAATAGCTATGGATGCTGCTTATCCTTTAGAATTTGATATTTTCTATAGTCCTGAGGGACAAAGTTTTAATATAACTTTTCCTAAATCAATGAATTTTAAAAACAAAGGAATTCGTATACATGTAAGTAAATATGTATCAATATTAGGGGACAAAAACAATTCTTTAAAATTGCATTGTCCATTATGTAAAAATTATGAAGTGGTTGGTCAAGATTTCAACAATGTGAACTATCAGAAAAATGTTACTATTAAAGATATAGGATTGACATATTCTCAAACCATTTTCTCTTGTGAGAAGAATATGGCGCACATATTAAACATAAATGCATTGTTAGAAATTCTGAAAGGTCAAGATCCTGATTTTGGGTAAAGTTAAATGTATGCAGATGAAATAATTAGGATGAATCCTTTTTATAAAAATTATATCCTTTTCAGGTATGAATCTATTTATAAAATCTTCACGGCACTATCACATAAGGTATTTAATGACATAATATCTCCCGATATTGGTACATGTGGAAACCTGATTCTTCTAACTGACGATGTTAACGATATTTCCCAAGTAAGTGATTGTATTTATAATATACTAATTTGAATATTAAAAAAAATGTTCAAGAATAAATTATTCCACTCTAACTAAATTCAGTACCATATAAACTGTAAATAATTGTAACTTTAATATAGATTGAAATAAACATTAACTGGGGTCAAATGAAAGAAAATATGACAAAATTTTATCTTCGAGGTAGTATGAATTCTGTGTCTCTTTCAAATCATTCATCATTTAATTTATGGAATGTAAATATGAAGTACTACTATATTGACCAAGCAATTAATTTTATCTTTACTCGAAAAGCGCTTGGACAAAAAAATCTAGTGGTAAGTTTAGAATATTAAAAGTGAAATTAAATATTACCTAGAATTACTAAAAAATAAATATTATTCGTTCGGTATAGGTATGCTTTAAGTCTTCACTTTTGAGAACGAGAACTTCTGAGAACTACATGCTTAAGATTGTACGGACTGAATCAGATCAATGCAATACCGGAAAAGATATCTTCAACGTTGATATCCAAGGGAAATGCTTCAAGTACATAAGTAAACCTCTTGGTACTCAATATTTGCAGAATTCTACGTTCACAAAAAACTGTTTATTTGATGGAATAGAAAATCATCAAAGTTTTAAAAAATATTATGTTGTTATTTCGTTCAACGAGGGAGTATGCAAAAATTAATGATTTCTTAATTCGTACTCGAAACTTAAACATTATTTATTTAATAATTTAATATATATATACACAGGTGCCTGAAGAAATTCCGACCGTATTATATTCACTGAGTGAAACTATTCGAGAATTCTATCAGGCGAATATGAAATATTTAGAAAACCACACGGACCTAAGAAACATAAAAATGATTATATCTCAGATTCCTGAATCCAAAGGAATGAACTTGATTTCTACGCCATTTAATACTTATGAAACGCATGATTTGCCGATAAAGTACAGCATGTATAAAGCAGCATTAGGTAAGTATTTTATTTTTGTATATTTTATTATTTAAACAATTAATATTTTTTTGCGAAATATTCTAGAAATTTGTAAAATTTTTCCTGAATTGATTCTCCTAAGCAATAAGGAAAGCTCAGCTTTAAAATTATTGAATTGGACACTTATAACTAGCGATTATTTTGATTCAAATTATGCTATTTTTGCCAAAGTAGTTCAAAATACCAATATAGCTATCCAAATTTATCATGGGACTCATTTTTTGAAAATTGACCCGATGGACGGTGTTTTAAAAGTAGCGATTGATGGTGTTACCACGATGGATTTTGAAACGGAACTAATCTCACGCTTTCACGATTTTGTAATAAGGTACATGATTAATATACTATAAATATCAATAAACTTAATAACTTTAATTACTAATAAATATTTTATGAAACATTATATTTTCTACAGATTCGAAAAAGCAGATAATTATATTGAAGTACAATTAATTGGTACACCAATCAATTTTTATTATACTAAAAATGATTTAACCGTAACGGCTTCGAATTCTTTGAAGCGAAGTTTGGGTTTATGCAGATATTTAACAGTGAGGCAAAATAATGACAATGTTAATACTGATTAGGAAAGAAAATTTATTAAGTAAATGAAACATTGTGATATGTTGTAAAAAATCTTACAAATATATTTTATGTATATATTAAACATTTTTTTGGATGAGTTCTAAAGATATAGATTTATGAAATTCAAAAGACACTGGTATGACCCAAAAAAGTATAGACAAAAAATAAATTATTATCCTTTTCTTTGCTATTAATTTTTATAACCAATACCTTCTTAACAATCCTTTGACAGTTTTCATAAATGTCAAAGCTATCATTATTCGAAATGTGTTATCGTAACTTTACTTTTATATCTTATATGCGACTATGTACAAATTGAACACGCAACTAGTCTTTGACTAATCTTGCATACTGAAACAGGAAAACCATATAAAAATAAATCCTCTCACTTCCTATCCCTCGTCGTTCCTCCTGCTCAAAGCTCGACCGCCCCTGTTCAGATTCCCCTGAAAATAATCAATGTATGAGGTAATCAAGTCGTCCATCTTGTATCCCATTGCAGTCTCGCACAACAGCTTGCGACCGTTCATGAAATTCCCGATAGTCATATGGAAGTAGGTGTCACCCGATGACCAGTTAGAGATCTCTGTGAAGCTGTACATGGCCAGTAGATCCTTGCTGCGGCAATCGATGATGCTGACGCCGTTTTTGTTGATCGCTACGACTATGTGCTCCGGGAACTTTGCGTCAGTCTTCTGCCTGACGTCAAAAAAGGTCGAGCCAAAAGTTGGCCACTGATACACGCAACGGAGAAAAAGTTCCTTCGCTTGGTCTTGGCTCAGACCTTGAAAAGTACAACGATAGTAATTTCAGTTTGTTAAAGTGCAGTTGTGAGGTTTAAGATAAAATTACTCACTTTTGTGGTGACTATAAGCTGCAAAGATGCGCTTTCTCCATTCCTTAGTATTCATGATGTCTATCATGTCATCTGGAACGTATTCCTGGAGTTTCAGACTGTAAACAAATTAGATCTATTAGAACATAGCTTTCATTTTATGTAATAAGAGAAAAAGAAAACATTTTTCTATAAGTATCGTAAATATAGAAAATATGATAGATCCAGATAATATTTTCGAAAATAAATAAATTAAAAGAGAAAGCTTTTAGTTATTACTGTATTTGGGATAATTCTTCTTTATCTGTGTGGCCACTAATGTAAATTAAAGCTGCCAATTCTATGGCATCCTTTACGCTGCACTTATGATACCCCCGTAAATAATTCAGTGCTTCCTGATAAAAGTGGAACTTGGAGTCGGCATTTTTGTCGCATCCAGGAAGGCAATCGATCCATATTTTTTTCCTGAATAGAACTTGATATTCCGTCTGCTGAGATGCATTGGATTGCGCCAGCTTTAATCGTGATATCCAATCGGTAACTTCGCGAATAAAGTCGAAGAAGAAGTAGTATTGGGGCATGGATATAACTCGGTCTGCAATCTTGAAATAAAGACTAAAACCCTCGCGACCGTGCAGTTGTAATTTTCTCGATATGTCCTCGCACATGTCTTGTGCCCGCGTTGAAGAATGTACCTAAAGACAAAATATTATTTTTTTTTATAACCACTAAAAATGTATGGTCAAATTTTATTTTAAATAGCATCCAGTTCTTTACCTCGAATGCAGCATCCGTACCGTCCGGAAAATAAATTTTATGGAAGATCTGTAAATTTTTGAACCTAATAGCCTCCACCTCGAGAATGTAGGGTGGGTATATTCTAACTGTTCCAGATTTAGTAATTCTATTCAGTCTATTTAAACAATCATTGGTAACAGGATTGTCCCTGGAGCTTAAAAACTGTTCCAGCTCTTTGCGCACTGTTGAACTGCTCGGCATTATTCCAGTTGCCAGCCACAGCAGCTCCCATCCACGCTCCTCGCTCAGACGAATTTTATTGCTCGTCAATTGCTTCATAATTTGGCAGTAAGTCTCGTCACGAAGCAATTCCTTAATAAAAAAATTAAAAATTTTATCAATAGTTAAAAAATGTGTTAATTAGAGTTTGTGGTTGAAAGATACACATATAAAATTTTAAATTCAAAAACATATTCGTACATCTTTTAACGAAAATCCAAAAATCAGATCGGTGTATTCGGTGCCGATTCTCTGTCTATTACTCGGAAGATCACCCATATATCTCAGAATACTGGTAAAAATCTGTACGGCTTGTTGGAATTGATCGTCTTTGTTCGATAGCTTAGCTAATAAAGGAGCTTTGATTGGTTCTCGTGTATGTTTCCACAATTCTTCGGAAATAGTACTTTTGGATGCTGAAATTCCAGGATTCGCGGTTAAGTTTGCTTTCATGCTGGGTCGGAAGTGCTCAGTAGCAAATTTCTTTAAAGTGTAAAACTTTGATTCTTTGAATTTTTGATCCAGCTCTTGCCTTATTGACTTGGACCTTTTTGACGTGAAATCTGCCTTGAAAATTTCCTGAAATGCCATAAATAATATGTATGGAAAATAACAAAAAAATATTGGTTTATGTTAATAGTCAATTTACCGTTAATTGTGGCGATGGTTTCGTCATTGTTGGTAAAATGTATACATATTCAGAAGGAAATATACCTTTAACACCGTTGTTTTCTCCGGTTGCAGAAGCAGATGTAATTATCGTATTACCGGTACAACTATCAGTTAATTTGATAACGTCACCCTTTTTTAATGATAAATATCTGCTGGTGTTTTCTATTAAACAAAAATGCATCACGTTAAATTTAATAAAAATATATGAGTTTTAAAAATAATGCTTATATAGCAATTTAAATATTAATGTAGTGTATAAAGAAGTAAAGATTAATCGTCTTACCGGGATGCACATAATTTTGAATAGCAACAACGTAAATCGATCTCTGTCTAAGACCATCTGTAATGTAATTTACAAGCAGCACCAAACTTTCAGCATTGATACTTTGAAAAACGTACTCCTCTCTTTGAATAGTCGATATCGTTAAGTTGTGTAAAGTTGAATTTTCGTTTCTAATAAATAAATAATAAATTAAGAATGAAATATCTTTTGAAATTGTGAATTTAGTTTATGCCCGCGTTCTATACTTATGATAATTGACTTCTGATATTTCAGGAAATGAGAATTGTTGCAGTATGCGCTCTTTATCATCGATGAAGTAAACACCTGTTGAGTTAACGCCGATGATTATGTCAGTCGAATCGAACTCCGGGCCGAAAATTTTGTTTGCTTCGTAGAATTTCGAGAAAAGCATGGGCCAGGCATTTTTAGCGTACATCACGATGTTTTCTTTGACTTTTATGGTATCGATATTAGCTGCTGTACTGAACTTCTAATGAAGATAAAAGGGTTTTTACGCTCATTCAGGATTTAACGTATTAAGAATAAAACTAAACTGCAATCGTCTAATCTTTTGTTTAGCAATAAACGGCGTATTTACAAACCTTTTGGTATGCTTCAATTGTTAATTTTTCCAATTTAGATAATACTTGCTGGCTGTTACCTTGAAGCAGTTGGTTTGGTATCAACGAAGGCAAGACGCTGCTTACATTTTTCGGAACGATTTTCGAACGGTATTGAACGTACAGTTGTTGCGCAAGAAGGGCAGCTACATCATTTTCCTTTCGAATGAATAATTAACATTAGTATTGATTCAAGTAGTTTAATGAAAGTAAAGATCACAATATTTACGTCGTAGCATCTATATTCTCCCATTTTCACACCTTTACATATCTGATAATATATAAAATTAGTGGCGACTTGATCGATCGTTGGATCGTGCCAAGGTGAGAATATTTCTTTTCGAAACAGGAGTTGCCATGTGGCATCGCGCTCCGAGTTTCCTTGCTCCTTTGCATACTGCTCACATTGTGATATAGCATCCATTACATGATCCCTGTTTTTACAGATTTGAATACGATTATTTTAGGTACAATATGTGTATGTGTATGTATTACAAGAGCGTCTTGATCTCGTACCTTTCTGAACCTAGTGATAAAACTTTGTTATCAATTGTAATGAATAGTGAAAATCCAAATGTATCTTTAAGTTTAATGCTGTCAGCTAGACTAAATACGATTTCTTGCGCAGTACTGGCTGAATCAGCAACGATCGTTTTCGAATTGCCATCCATGAAAATTACCTTTAGTGGTATTGGTTTTTGATATTTAACCGACTACAAAGAAATGTTAAAAAGTACTATTATTTATATATAATATTTAATAATGTAGTAATACATTAAAAAAACTATTCTCGCAGGAATATAATACTGTGCGATATAAACAAAGAATTATTATTATACGAAACCTGCATTTCGATCCAACAGGGTGGTTGAGTTCTCGATCCATTTTGGTAAGTTCGCATTAGTCTCTTCTCGCAAAAAGCCGCGTACTCGGATGGACCCGCTTTAATAAACGATTTCAAATAGTCGATGAATTTTTCGGACGGTGCGAAGCAGCCAATGCAAAGTGACAAAAGTACCCAGCCTCTCGCGCGTGACATTTTCGACGGATTATTAACCAATTGCTTAACTATTTGACTGTATATTTCATCTTTCAACTCCGGGCGAAGTATCCCATGACCGATGATAAAGTGCAATTTTTCTAGGTTCGATCTTTCTGTGTTTAACCAGCTTTCGTACTCGTCGTTTATTATTCCTTGAACATTATTTTTTTCGATTGATATATTGATTGAAAATATTTTGAATAGTTATTTTCTTTACCTTTTGTAATAATGCTATTCAATTTATTCTTCTTCCTTAATGACAGTCTCAAAAAGTGTTGACTATCGGTATGCACAATTTGACTGTAGTTCTCGATTTCCAGTAAATTTTTCGACAAAGTCTCCGATATCGTGCGCATTACTGCTCGGTTGTTATAATTTTCGGCAGGAGCGTCTGGTTCTGGTAAATCACCCATGAATCGAAAAATGGTAATCGACAAAGCTTTGGCTGCCTGTAATGATCGTCATAGCGAAGGAAATTAAAATCACGGTCAGTACAGCATAAATTGTTTCTATTTTGATCTTAGCTTAAAATTACCAATTGGTCGGACACATGAGGAAGATCAAGTAGCGACTGCTTCAGTGGCTTTTTGGCATAATGCGGTGTTGCATTACCGGTAAAATAAATAGCTGCGAATTTGTGAAAATCGTAAGATATGATTTTCGTATCGTTAATTTCATTGGGTATTCTAAGTGAATTGGTCCTTGAGACAGCTTTTGTGAGTGTATCCTAAAATGCGTGACCTCTTTTTACATTCATATTAGTTTATGATTAAATAATGTTTGGATTATGTGCGCTTACTACGTATGTTTCGTCAGATGGCTTTCTGGAGTGTAGACTTTTTGACTCGCTATCTAGAAAATCGAAAATCGTATCGATGTGATTCTCGGATTCTTTATTTAACTGCCTCGGGTCTTTAATCTTATCTTTTGCACGGTCTCTAATGCTGTTTTCTAATTTGTTTCGAGCAGCTTGCATTGCTTTTATTTTTATCTGATTTCGCTAAAAAGAATCAAAATCGTGCGATGTAATACATTGGAAAGCACTTTGCTATTGTTAAAAATGTATTCAAGAAGTGTGATTATGCACTTACTTTTTCTTCGCATCCCTTTTGCACAATATAACGGCGACATATTGCCTATAAAACCATATATAAAATAGAATTTACATTATTTGATAGCACAATAATCTGTTTTTTATTGAGTAGATGATTTACCTGGAATGATATAATTATTTTACGTTTTTTACGGAATTCAGCCTCGTGATATCGCGATCTCATCCGAGATTGAAGACGACAAACTCCTTTGCGCAGAATGCCAAAATTTTTCCTTGGCTCGTATCCTCGCCATGTTTTTTGAATAGTAATTGCAGCATTTTTCATTTTTAAAAATCTATAATGATTGAAAATGTTTCATATAATTATGCGTTTCTTTCACGATCTTCATTTTAATGTTCTATTAAAAGATTTACCTTTTTCGAGCGACCCACATTCTAAGACTCTTTTGAATAATCAAAGCATGTCTTTTCAGTGCCTCGTTTCTCTTCTTTTCTAAAATTCCATTTAAATCATCCTTCAAAAATACTTTGGTTCGTCCAAGGTAATAATCATTGGCGCGTTGACTGAAAACATTAGTGCAGATTTTCTCGGTAACGTACTTTTCATCCGTTCTACGAGATGCTTCTATTCCTTTCGCCAGAGCAGCAAAACGCAGTACGAACTCTGTGTAATCATAGCGAAGTGGATATCCGGCTTGTCGAATTTTCGCTGTATCCATCAAGCCAGAGTATCTCAGTTGTCGGCAGCAAAGTGTTCTGTCGAATACCTATTGAATTTTTATTAGAATTATTCGAAATTTAATGATTTGGCTTTAAAATTCATTAACGGGTCTTTGACAGATCTTCACTTTAAATACGATTATCAACTCATGTAATGTAGAGCCGATCCCAGCACATTGAAGTAATCTAACAATAAACATTTCTTTTCCATATCATGAGATATACTACAGATAACAATATGAATCTTTAGGTCATAAGGAAAATCTGTTATTTGGAAACAAACGTGGAGGAATTTAGGATTTAGGTTAATCTGATTAAATAAGATTACTCAAGATTACCTTTGCTTGCTGGGTTTTGTTCGGCTTGATACATCTTATGAAAAATGGATTACACTTGTGGAGTGTGTTTAAAAGTGATTCAAGCGAGTCCCGAAATTTCATAGATAACGTGGTCGAACGTTTACTAGCATCACCATTGACGAGAAGTTCATTGTCAGAAAACAGTTTCTTCAAAAAATCATTGCTCGATACGCTTATCAGATACTTGAAGTCCTCGGAACAAACATCACGATTTTTGTTGAGAAATCCAGAAACTTCATAATGCACGGCTCCTGCGAAATGTACGATTCCGAATCCATTTACCAAGTTTGATTTGGGTTTTATGAAATGATTGTTAGTTCCATGGATCAGCGAAATCTTGGACAGCATGCTTGTATCGGATCCCTTAAGCAAACAATGAATTATGGATCGACTTCTTAAACTATATAATAATTGACGTTAAAAACTTTACCTTTGGAAAAATACTTTCTTCATCTATCAGTGACATGACGTTCAACGGTTTTACGCCTACTAAATCTATGATCTCTTGATTGTCGGCAAATTCGATACTGACCCAAGAAACGCCTTCCGAAGCGTAGCTCTCCTGCTCGATTTTAAAAATGTGTTGGACAAAAAATTGCTGCAAGTGCTCGTTAGCATAATTGATACACAGCTGTTCGAAACTGTTGGTATCGAAATTTTCAAAACCGGAAATATCCAGAATGCCAATTGTATTCTTCGCGCGCGTCTTCAAATTGCGTATTG
Organism: Megastigmus stigmatizans; assembly: GCA_900490015.1. Taxonomy (NCBI): domain Eukaryota; kingdom Metazoa; phylum Arthropoda; class Insecta; order Hymenoptera; family Megastigmidae; genus Megastigmus; species Megastigmus stigmatizans. Next base: position 9,225 of record UELV01178658.1, on the reverse strand, counting down.
CGCGATTTATTTCTTCGACGATTTTCTCGAACATTTTCTCGTAAATGAGCTTCGCGAAAGCGTCTCGAACTTCGAGTGCATGGGGTTTTGTTAAATTACTGACCTAAAGAAATCAATTAAATGAATAGTATGTATTTAAAATTAATCTGTTCATTGTTTACGTTAAGACCTACCACTTGTTCTCCCTTAGCAAAAATACTTTTTCTCGTTAACGCATCCGATAATATCCTTTCATTGACACCTAGGAATTCGGCTACTCTCTTTAGGTAAACATCGTCATGAATTTCAGTAGCATCAGCGTGTGCTGAAAGAAAACGATTATTTAAACCCAACTCTTTCCTCGGTGAGTATTAATCTAATTCATGAATAAACAGCAAATGCCAATAAACTAATAATTTATTGATATAGAACATATTTTACTCCCTCACCAACTGTCGTTGATTTGTACTTTAAGTTTCCTAAATGTAGTATCATTGCCAATAATCGAGTAATGTTGGTGAATGTGCCTTCGTCGTAATGCAGTACTTGCATGGCAGCTTTAACCTCAGCCAATGTTTGCGCATCATTTCTGTCTTTGCACGTGTTCATCTAGAAAAATATGGAATATCGTTAAACAATTAAATTTATTAAATAACTAAAATATTGTTCCGTTCTGAAATTTACTCTTTAGTAATTGAACATATAATATATGTACCCCTTGCAAGTATTTGTAATCAGAAGCGTTTCCTAAATACAATTTTTGCTTCTCTTCGGCGCCAAGTCCCGCGAGAAGCGAGTAGAATATGTGATAATTTCTTTCATTTTTAGACTGTGTAACGATTCTACTTTTTTCCAGTAAGTAATAATCAATTTGAGCACCTTCGATTTCTCCGTCTTTGTTGAATTGTATGTTAATGTATTTGCCGAATCTTGATGAATTGTCGTTTCTTTGAGTTTTGGCATTGCCAAAAGCTGAATTATTAAATACATTTGATTAATATCTATTTCTATTGCTAATTCAGTTCTCTATATTTTACATTCTACATTTAATAATAAGCATTAATAATAATAATTAAATTAAGGTGAACCTTCAAGAATGGGATTAGCTTCAATGATTTGCTGCTTGATCCAGGAATGGCCTCCAGCGCTAATCGTCGTCAAATACTGCAAAATTAATTTTGTGCTTTCTGTCTTTCCAGCTCCGCTTTCTCCGCTGACGGTCAAACATAACGATTTATATGAACGATCTTTGACGACAGCGAAAAAAAAATTATATTTTTTTACCTTATAAGAATGCATTGATTTTGTCTAGTATTTTTCATTGTTACGAAGCATTTGTCACTGGTTGCAAAGATATGCGGTGGCAATGTTTCTATTGTTCTATCGGAGTACGTTGACACCTCGTTCATAGAATAAATATTTAATACTTGATAAGGATTTACAGCTATTAGCATGTTTCCTATGTAGGTCTGTAATCATGGTTACAAATTTTTTGATTATGCTCAACATTTTTTACATTTGGATACACTAATATATTTCAATAGTGATGTACTGTAAGAAACATTATATAATTATGTCAAAATAACGTACGTAAATCAACTGATTTTTATATCGTATGTGAAGATTCCGTAAAATAGTGTATTCTTGGAGATCATCCAAATGGATCATGTCGTCTACGGGAGCAATCGATGATTTATGAATAGGTTTGATAATTTTTTCCGCTGTAATCCATTCCATCTATAAAAATATTGATTATATTTGATACTCAGAAAAATAGTCGATAAATGTTTTATTTTTGTTATTGATCCTGATCCGAATATTAATTACTATGACTAATTCGCAGATAAGATTATAGTAATGCTTGATTCCCGTAACAGGGTGATAAATACTGTGTATTTACTTAATTGGACACGTTATGAGCATACCTCAAATTCTTTATACGCTATTTATACGTTTCTTTCATAATCTTCCAGATAACTGAGTAAATTGCTGTTATTTAACATTGGTTACAATTGCTAACTAAATGATAGGTTAATTACACACAGTGATACCTTAATAGATGCATGTATGTGCATAACAATCAAGATAGCAAATTCCATAATTTTTACAAATATGTAAAACAATAATTTAGTATAACATAAGAGATGTAAAAAATTCATTCAATAAAACTCATAAAGTAATCGAATATTAGATCGGTTGTCAGTTCATACTGTGTGAATCTCCTCTTTTAATTCCCACGTTTTGTAGCGATAATAAAGTGACATATTTCTTTTTAATCTGCTGAAACATCAATTAAGTAATAGGTAAAACTTACTTTTCCATCATCGTCTTGTACTTCGATCTTTTTCTTATCGACTCGTGCAATCTTGCAGCCTTTGGGAATGCTGAATTCATTACTGGTCCCATGATTAATCCAAACATGATCTCCCTAACATCAAATCGCACACACCACATTATTTAAATGAACAATTGGTCAAAATGATAGCGACTCGTCCTCGTTACTTACAATGGAATACATTTTTGTTCGAGCGAATCTGTTGGAAAACGTCACGAGAATCTATGCGATTTCTTGAATGAAATTTGTCACTTTGATCCGAGGCGCCGAAATGCGACGCATGGCAGTAGTTTATCGACTAGCTCGAATATTTTACGACCACGGCCACCGTTATCATACGTAGATATAGATAAGTTAAAAGCTGAATTCTATTATCTTATGATATAATCTCGAGAAGTAAAATATGCTTTTTTTAATCGATATTTCAAGTATATATTCAATTTGACCAATAATACCTTTTTTTTTTCATCACACTATTTGATTGAATACTTTGGTAATAATTACGCTACTTTGTAAACTCAAGACTAGGAACGTATTTGAAAAATGGAAATTGATCAAATTAAGCTCATGAGGTGATACGCAAATTAATTTTCAAGTATAGTAATAAAAATAGTATTACATGTAGTAATACTAGTATTTTTAAATATTGAATAGTAATTTTAATATTAACATTAATCGCATATAAAATCATGTTCTAAAAAAAATTTTTAGCAAAGTGCATTAAATAAATATGAAAATAAATTGTTATAAACTTAAGTGCAATTATATCACTTATGTCAATTCTACAAGAATAAAAAATGGTAAAAAAAAGAAATCAATAAGCTTAACGTGTAGATTTACGTGTAGTCACAATCGACTGAAATAAAAATCATCCTTGCACATAAACTAGAATTCTTATTTTCAAGAGCTTAAAAAGAGTTTTTTTTCTGAAAATAATTTAATTTTTTATGAATAAAATCTTGAAAAGAAATCAATTTAAGAAATCCCTGTACTTTAAAATTAGAATCTAATCAGGATACCTAAACAGGATTAAAAAGTTTATTAAATCAGGTCTTGATTATCCAGAAAACTTTTTTCCTCGGATAATGTGAAAATTGAGTAGTAACTGAATACAATTAAAATTGGTCTTTTATGCACAACTAGTGAATTTTAATGATATGAATAAAAAATATCCAGCATATCTCCTTATATATATATCGCTTATGACTGTGAATGTCCTAGTCGCCTCCTTGTGCAAGCGCCTCCGTGGCGCAATTGGCTAGCGCGTTCGGCTGTTAACCGAAAGGTTGGTGGTTCGAGCCCACCCGGGGGCGTTTTTTTTAGTCTTTATGATCATTTTAAAATTGTTAAATTCAGCATTGCGTCTTACATTTTATATATTTGATTTATTTTGCATAAATTAATCTTACATTTTTCCATAAGTATAAAAACACATCTCTCATCAATAAGTCAAATTTAGCCGCGAGGGCGTCAACGGTCGTTCTGGCGCATATCTGTGTTTTTGCAAAGAAAATTAACAGCAATAATGACTGAGATTAATAAACAATGTAACCTGTTTTTTGGTCACCATGCCACAATTGTTTAAGTACTTAAAATAAACGTATATAAATATATAACTCGAATGTTCTTTTTCTCTTTTGCATCAATCAAGTATCACTTTTCATAATACTTTTAAAGTATAAAATTTCAACAGAAACGTTTTAAAGTAAATATAGAAACATTTTTTATAAATTATTTCCTTCTTATGCTGTTTATAAATAATTTTTCTTCAACACGCCAAAATTATGTATAAGTTCTTAAAATAAACGTATACTTTTAAAGTATAAACTTTTAACAGAAACTTTTTTTATATTTTATTAAACGTAGAAACATTTTTTATAAATGATTTGCTATAGTTCTATTAAATAATGTTTGGTGAACACATCACAATTACGCTTAAATGCACTTAAAACAATAGTAATATTTTTAAGATACTATTAGAGTAAACTTTTAAAGTAAAATTTTAAGATAATTTTTAAACAAAGGTGCAACTGTTTTAACAAGTATTTTTTATATCGATGATCTTCATTTTTTGGTGAACTCGATTATGTTTTTATAATTATAATCGTCATAATAATTCACGTCTTCTGCACTCAATTAAGCTTCATTCTCTAAATAATCTTTGGTGAAAACACCATAATTACGCTTTGAAGCGCACTTATAATAAATAGACGCAATAAGAAATAAAGTAAATTCAATAAAAGCAGAACTGCAATAAACAGTAGCAAATCTCGAGTAATACCAGACATGGTTTCTAAGGATAAAACCAAAAAAATGCGAGACAATTTTGTTCAGGAAACTAACCAGATACCTTTCCAAAAACAATAGACAAGAATATAAATGCTTCAAAATCACTGCAGTAAGAAATCGGAAATACCATACAAAAATATATTAAAATTCGTAGGAGTATTCACCGAACAAAAGAAATCAACAAATAGAACAAGAAGATAAATCAACAGTGACGTGAAAGCACAAACGATAAAACGTACAAAATTTGAGAGAGCAATATTTAATTCACTATTCAAGCACAAGTGAACCAAATCAGATAATAACAAATTTATAACGAATCTTTTGAACAAGTGAAATTCCGGTTCTCTATTCATACCCTAAACGCTGTTTTTTTTCTTGCGGGATTAATCAAATTGTCACCGCCTAGCGGTAACGTTATGCAGAGTATCAAAGGTTGGTGATAGTATTGATAGTCCAATAGCTGTACAATATACCTGCTTGTATAGAGTAAAAAGAAAGATGTTTCTGTTAAAATGTTTTATTGACTTTTTGCCGGGGGATTAGATGATTACCAGATAGTTGAAGAAAGATTTAAACAAAATTGTATTGGAGTATTTTAACTTTTAACTTTTAAGTATAATTTGCAATGCCGCGCGAATTTCAGATTTCAGGTCTTGGCAATCTAGCGCTAGCAGTACTTAGTATATTCTGTATATATAGGTATATCCGCATATATCGTATATGTATGTTCCATAACATTTATAATTGATAAAGAATAAAATTGTGCCTCCCTCTACCGGTAATCTCGTGCTCTCCTATTCTCTAGAATCGGCTCCATTTTTACTAGTTCAACGCCGCACGAGGATAAAAAGGTGATAAATCCGAACCCCATATAAATCGGAATATTACGTAAGAACAGTTTACGAAAATTTTCCCATAAATATTTTGAGTTCAAAAGGAAAGATTAGTTCTTCTTTTGACAGTTTGTATGTGTTAATAAGCAACGAGATTTAGGAGTGAATAAATCGGGTTTCATCACTTTTTGTAACAATACCGATGAATTTTTATTTTGTTTGTTAACCACCATTTTTTAGTGTCCGACAAATCAATTGTATGTGTGACCGTATAAAATTAGATCTATTATTTATTTTTACTCTATTATTTCTGTAGAAAGTAGGTTATGTTATTTTGGAGCACGCCTGGTTTTGAGGTTATGCTGCATGAATTGTCGACGGTGTTACAGAGATATACTTTAAACATTTATTGTCTTTTGTAGATAGAAATGGCTGCACAATTTTTGAGCAAAGTTGGTTCATTTGGTTTGGCAGTTGCTCTTGCTGGAGGTGTTGTTAATACAGCACTTTATAATGGTATGTTAAAACTTTATTCTAAGCATTTATTATTCTGTTATTAGATTTTAATAATTTTATAAGATAATTTGGGAATGAAATTTGCGTATTGATTTTTTTAAATGATATTTTTATGTTAGAGAAAATAAACTGGGTTATCATAAGAACATAACAGCATGTTTATGTAGGAAGACAATATTTTGTAAATGAAATGGTGCATTGTTCTATTTACATCAAGAAGTTTTTGCTGTATACATGAAATAGTTCAATATTTTTCCAAATTAATTAATAAATTCACCTACCTTCAATCAATCATTTATAAAACTTTTTTATTACAGTTGATGGTGGCCACAGAGCAGTAATTTTCGATAGATTTGTGGGTGTAAAGAATAATGTTGTTGGAGAAGGAACTCATTTTTACATTCCTTGGATTCAAAAGCCAGTAATGTTTGACATTAGATCTCGACCAAGAAATGTCCCGGTGATAACTGGAAGCAAAGACTTGCAAAATGTAAATATCACACTACGTATTCTATTCCGACCTGTGCCTGAATCTCTACCAAAAATTTACACAATTCTTGGAGTTGATTATGATGAAAGAGTGCTACCTTCCATTACTACTGAAGTACTGAAAGCAGTAGTAGCACAGTTTGACGCTGGAGAGCTGATTACTCAGCGTGAGCTTGTATCCCAAAAAGTTAGTGAAGATTTGACGGAAAGAGCTGCTCAATTTGGTGTTATCTTAGATGACATTTCTATTGTAAGTAATTAAATATATAAAGTAATTTATTAAATCTTTTTGTAAATTTGATTTTGTTGTGTAAATATTTATCTTACATGTTCAATTTGGTACATTTTTAGACACATTTGACGTTTGGTAAAGAATTCACTCAAGCTGTTGAATTGAAACAAGTTGCACAACAAGACGCGGAGAAGGCACGTTTTCTTGTCGAGAAAGCTGAGCAGCAAAAGAAAGCAGCTATTATCTCTGCCGAGGGTGATGCTCAAGCTGCTACTCTATTAGCTAAGTCTCTTGGAGAAGCTGGTGATGGTTTGGTTGAACTTAGGAGAATCGAAGCTGCTGAAGATATTGCATATCAGCTTGGGAGATCTCGCCAGGTCATTTACTTACCACCTGGTCAGGGCACATTGCTGAACTTACCGATGTAGAGAAGTTAATTGAAAGAAAAAGTATACACATTCAATGTGCATTTCACAATGTTAACAAGATGTTTATATCTTGGTCTATGACCATTGGCAGAAAGGAGAAAGTAACAACCTAAAGAAGTTCCTGCCTCGGGACAATGTACTTTAGTTTAGCATTAAAGCCCGTACGCATTTCTTGAGTTGAGCAGTTACACGATGGATATAAAAATATGTTATACTTTTGCTACATCAAAAACGCGATTGAATAATAATGTATTCGTCGATTTCAATTGTTTTTTTTAATACCAGTTTTCTGTTGTTTGTTGAAGGATAGCATTTTTAAGTTTTAAAGACATACTGTAACATGATTGCTGTTAAAAATAGTGAAATAGTTTTCATATGATTTTTAAGCCTGTTTTATGAATGAACTTTTTTCAGCATATAACAGGTATATTCTACTACAGTTGGTTTCTTGTACAATAAATTTAAAAATTCTAATAGTATTACTGATTTGTATCACAGAAAAGAAATTATTTTTTACTCACTTTATATCATAAAATTTTAATTTTTACCAATATTCTTTTAAATGTAAGAATTCCTGGTCATTCTATAAATATTTAAAAGTCTTTACTAATTCTTTGCGGTTTTCATTCATAATTAAAAAGTGCACATTTAACAGTGAGAATGAGAAGATGTCTTAAACGTGCTTGTATCGATTTTGTTTTCTTTACATTCCTAGTCTTAGTGAGCAGCGTAGTAGTAATAAATGTTAATTAAAAACTTTTTCAAGTTTAACAAAATAAGTAGCAAAAGCTAAATCCCGGTTGATTTTTGGTAAAATGAGCGAGGCAAGGAATTACTCTAGTAGTGTACGTAGACTGTAATAAGGACAGGTGACATGTGTGATCCCACTATTAGTTCTTTTTGTAAAACAACAGGTCCTAATATTGTAAAAAAGCTTTTATATTTGATTTAAATTTTGTTTTCTACAGAGTACACAATGTTTATATGTTCCTTAACATACCCGTTACTTTTAATTTTTTTGTTTCAAACATTTACAATTAAAAAGAAGTATAGTACTTAAGGCTTTTAAAAAAGAGTAACATATGTAAATATGTTTATATTAAAGTTTAGGGTAAATATAAATCAACATTTCATTTCTTCATTCTTGCAGAAAATTATTGTTTCAGTTATCGAATACATAGTTTGCAATCAAATGAAATACTTACATAATAAAATGTTATATAAGAATAGAATATATATTTTCACTACACTTTATATACATAGGTGATACTAAAGTGTATATATTACGATGAAGTTTTAACTTTCTAATTTCTGGTTCCAGTTGTATTCCGATTATAACTTTTCGAAATATTTGCAAGTATGACCCTTTTAAAATTAAAACCTATATGTCTAAAAAGTATTTCTTATTATTGAAGTTGATTTAGTACTAAACTATTAAACTTTCATTGTTATTAATTAAAAATAAACCGAAAATTAATATTTTAATGACTTTGAAGTATCTATTTTTGTTTATTGAAATATAGGCAATATTGAATAGTTTGAAATTATCCTACATAAAGTAAAATACGTGTTCTGCTTTACCGACAAACTACAGCATGTGTATTAAAATTATCATTTCAATTAGTTCATTTTTGATAACAAAATTTTATTAGCAAATTTTACTTTTTTTATTTTAAATAATTTATCTTTTAAACATACTTAGGCTCAGTGCACTATCAAAATGATTTTCTTCGCCGCTGAACTTTTACATCCAAGTTTCAGTTCAAGCACATGCACTCGAACTTTGCACGATTCTTATGTATCGGTTTTCCTTCAAGAATCTCATTTCTTAATGAAGGACCGCAGCGCGATTAATGTTATATTGCGCGCGAGAGGATGAAGAAGAAGAAAAAGAAGAAGTGTGCATTATCTCGACGGGGGATAATTCCGGGACCGATTGTCGGCACTCGGGATTCGACGATGAGACGACGATCCATCATATGGTTTGCCGGTCACTGCGGGATATCGCGCGCGCACGCGCTCTCGCAGCTCTTCACACTTCTTTTTCGCTGCAGGCTTCATTTTCGCCCCCCCACGTATATTATATCTTGGGCAGGACTCTCGGCTCGACTATGTATACCTATA
>UELV01178654.1:0-15268 GCA_900490015.1 Megastigmus stigmatizans | reverse complement strand
ATCGTTTACCATCACGGCCTCAAATATCATCAACGACTATCCACCGCCGCCCTTCTGTCCGGAGAACTCTACCAAATACAAGGCCGATCTCCTGGACGAGCTGCTGCGTAGAGACAGGGCCGACTGGAGACACAGGGTCGAGACGGAGGGACTAAGGGATGTGGCCTGTACCGAGAGGACATCGTGAGGACCCAGTCATTCGCCAGTCACTCGCCTTCAAGCGCCACCAGGGGCACCCACTATCATCACCATTTCATCCTCATAGAACGTCGTAGGCTATAAATCAAGAGCGCAAAGTCGCACAGTTATTCATGCTTCTCATAAATTAAATCAAATCACTTTTTACTTAAACTCAACATAAGCTCCTTCTATGCATTCCATGACACAATTTTATCAATGCTTTACTTTGTTTTATTTTTGTTTTGTTTTATTTTGTTCTTCATAGTTTTATTTTAAATTATTTATCTAAAATTTTTTACTTCAAATAAGTAAAATTTTACTGGCCAAAATATGCCGCCAAAACGCAATTTTTTTTGTAAATACATATATGTTATAGATTTAAATATGTACAAACTGAATGTAATGCATATGGGCCAAATGAGGTTCTACCTCCCGGCCCCTAAATAAAGTTATCAATCAATCAATCAATCAATCTCTCGCTGAATGACACAGTGCTCGCGGGCCGCCTTTTTGCATTTCTTCAGCTTCTACTCATAGCGGGTTCCATTTTCCTTACCCGAGAGTAGCTCCCCAGCTGGCATACCCGCGGCTGCATCTTCGAATGCGTTCTCTAATATGGGTGCATCCGCGGCCCGTGGTCTTGTATTGCGTCTTTCCTCTCCAGGCGCGCGCGACTTAGTGATCTCTCGGGCGGCAAAGCTAAAGGGTCAGGGTTGCGAGGAGATCTTGGGCGAGGGCGGTGGATCGGCTCTTTTTCTACGAGCACTCTGGCCAAATAGCGTTCACCAGCTCCTCGGTAAAGCCTACGAGGCTCAGAAGAAATTAATTTACGCCAGACGCTCCGTCCGCAATCTCATCGTACACATGAGAGCATCGCCCTCTGGTCCTCTAATACCAGTTTTCAATGAGGCGGATTTGGCGGCTCTACAGCCGACCCCTCGTAACTCGCGAAGAATAGTAAATCTGCTGCTTTTGACGCGTGCTGCTCACACATCTTCACCACTAGTAATTCACTCCCCGAAACCGAGTGATCCTCGGCCTTTTATAAATTGTAATGTACTAAATGTTTTTCATATTAATGTAAGTAGATTTAAATCATATTTCCCTCTGGTCGAGGCGTACGTCGCGGACAATTCGTGTAATATTTTAGCCACTACCGAGACGTTCCTCACCGACCTTGATTCCGACGTCGTAATTCATTTATCTGGCTACAATTTCTTTCGTAACGACAGAGTTGACAAGGAAGGTGAGAGCGTTGGCGTACATATACGTGACTTTTTCCAAGTCAAGATACTAGCTTCGTCCAAGCCGCTCTTTACAAATTCTCACGAATTTCTCATACTAGAGCTCATCCATGGAAATAAAACTCTTCGGTTTGCGGTTGTTTACAGGCGCGCTCGAGCGGCCTAGACAGATCAGTTTTTTAACACCATGTCTACTATTTTATCTACCTACATTAATGTAATTATCACGGGAGACTTTAACTCTAATATGAGCGTCGACGATGCCGCCTCTCGACACATGCACGACATCATCAACACTCTCTCACTTCACCTGGTTTCTTCTGAACCCACTCACCATGCCATTAGTCTCAACCATGTGTCCCACACTTAGGTAGACCTTGTTATTGTACATGACTCTGCAGCCGTTTTATTCTATCATAAATCACCGTCATCGCTCATCGCGGGGCATTACATCATTAATATAAGTTTTAAATTTTCAACCCCATCTCACTCACAAAAATCGATTTTTACGTGCACTTTAATAGCGCCTTTGCGGCAGATTCGATTGATTTAAATGTTCAAAATTCCACAAACTGTCTCGTTCCCTTAAACTTCTCTGTATCTGTTTCTAGTTTTAATTTTCATAAGCTTACAAACGACCTCTCTGAGGCGATAAGTGGCGCCTTCGACGACATTGCTCCGGTTCGTGAAGTCTTAATTTCGTCGACAAAGAAGCCGTGGGTCTCTGGCGAAATCCGTGACTTAATGAGGGACTGAGATAAATGTTATCGTATGGCCAAGCGATCGGACGCGATCGTAGATTATACACGCTTCAAAGCACTCCGCATCGTGATTTGTAATAAATTAGATACCGCGAAAAACATTTATCTCGCCGACAAGCTTGACAGGGCGCCGGATGCAACGGCTAAGTGGCGCCAGCTGATGCACATAGGGGTCTGTAGCTCCGTGCGAGCGTCGCCTTTCAGCTGCTTTTCGTGTACGGACCTAAATCGCTACTACGCGAGCGTTACTGCTCACCTTGCCCCGCTCTCGACCGACTCCTATTGTCTACGCGCGACGCAGCTCCTTCAGAGACTACACACTTCTTTGGTTTTTCCGCGGTGTCACAGCAGATTGTCCTGCCATAAACGGGTCTGCTTCTCGCTCGATAGGACCAAAGGACATTTCGTCCCAAACGCCGGAGCTTGTGGATGAAGGTCATGGCGGGCGTTCCTCAGCCCTTTACTTTTCATAGTGTTTATCAACGACCTACCCTCAGTGTTGAGCGTGTCAGAGCACATGATCTTTGCTGACGATACCCAGATCTACTACTCTTTTCCACCAGCCGAACTACGCGAGGGTATCGAGAAGATTACTTGTGACGCAAATGCTGTAGTTGCTTGGGCTGCCAAGAATGGTCTTCCTCTGAACCTCGGGAAGACCATGGTTATGCTTTTGGGGAGCGAGACCTTCATCTCTTGCATAGACCTCGAAAGCATACCAAAAGTCCATATTCTCGGGGTTCATATCCCATACGCTTCCCAAATTAAAAATCTTGATGTCTTCATTACCCCACTCTCAACTGGGCGCCGTACGTAAATCAACTCGTAGGCCGTGTCTTTAGCACCCTGCGCTCTCTGCGGCACTACCGCCATTCACTCTCTTTCTCACTCAAAAAGAGCCTAGTTGAGAGCCGGATTTTCCCTCACTTCGATTTCGCTTGTGCTGTCTACAGTGACGTAGACAAAACTCGCAGCACCAAGATTGAGCGAGCTCTTAATGCGTGCGTGCATTTCATTTTTGGTAGCATTCTTTGGCGTGGACATGTTACACCGCACCGCATTAGCCTAGGTTGGTTCTCTGCTGCCAGGCACCGTGAGCTCTTCATAGGCTCACTGGCGTTTAACATCATGGCTCACCGCAACCCAGCCTATCTGGTCTCTAAGTTCCGGCGTATAAACGTTGATGTGTACGCTCGCTCCTCAAACCGTCTGCCCCCCAGAGTCCTCACTTTTGCAGCTCCAATGACGGGAGTCTGGCGTTGTTCTTTCATAATCGCGGCCTCCAACATCATGAACACATTCACGCCACCGCCTTTCAACATCATCAATGTCGCAAGGCCGACCTATGCGGCGAGCTGCTACAACGCGTTCGAGTCGACTGGGGGCAGAGGGTTTTGAACGAGGGCCTCCAATTGCCGTTATCACCATAGGCTGCAGCGAGTGCACAGGGCTGCTCCATCACGATGGCACAGGAGTGCGAAGTACTTGGAGTCAGCTTATTTTTCAAGAGGCACAAGATGCTATATATTAAATTCTTTTAAATCCGTTGAAAGCATATTTTTATTTTTATTTTTTAATTTTTTAATTTTTTAAATTTTTATTTTTGTTAATGTTTTTATATTATATATTATTGAATTTTTGTTTAAAGTCCTTCCATATTTTATGCTACTCTTTCTCTACTTATATTTTTGTTACTTTAATTTCTCACTTTTATCTACTTTGTTATTATCATATAATCTGTATTATTCAACAATTGGGCCAAATGGGGTTATACCTCCCGGTCCCAATAAATGTTGATTAATAAATCAATCTCTCTCTCTCTCTCTCTCTCTCTCTCTCTCTCTCTCTCTCTCTCTATCACTTTAACATATCAGCCATTTTTAGAATTTGTGGAGATAATTTTTTTCTCGAGGAATTGAGCAAAATAACGAAAACATCTCGAAATTATATCTCGAGATAAATCTCTTCTTTAAAGGATTTTAGTATTTTTAAATAAAAAAAAATGTAGTAAAATAACGGGAAAAGTCTCGAGAGTGTTTCGTTGCTTTAGATCTTTGCGCTGCTTATAGGAGTACAGTAAATATCGTGTTATAGTCACTTGGAGGATTGTTGACGAACTGTAATAGTATTATTTTTGACGTGTAATATTCAATATTTTTATGGCATTCCTCTTGAAATCCACTCCATCCTACCGTTTCAAGTGGGCGTGTTGTTTTTTGAGTCAATCAAGCGAATTATGCAGTTGAAGTGTCAAACTCATCGTTAACATCATTAAAAATTTTGTATGATTACGTTGTTTAGTTCAAATGCAGAGGCTCTGTCAAATAACTTTACCGGAAGAAAACCCAATCTGCCGATTTCTGTTGATAGTGGTATTTTGCGCAGTCTTGTAATAGAACTTCCAGATGTCACAGAAGAAGAAGAAGGAGTTACATACATAATGCCTCCCATGGCATGGAACGTTTTGAGAACATCCAAAGTATTGGTATTATGATTCTCATTATCAGAGGAAAATTGAACGAAAGAATCGTTGGTAATTTGAATTTGTTCTGGATCGTTTATAATGGAGGACTCAAATAATTGAGTTTCGTGATCGGATGCACTCAATCCTAAATAAGATAGGGTATCCAAGAGTCCTTTTGCAAACTGTTTATGTATTACAGTAGACAAGCCTAACAGTATTGAAGACAAAAATGTTCTCGGCCGAGCACAAGATATTAAAATGTGTGCAATTGCAGAAACTCGATTAGACCATTTTTTTATGAAAAATCAGAGTTCTTATTGGTTTTCACAACCATATCTAAAAATAACTTTAAACTGTCTGGTATATCTTTTTGCACGTCATCCAAGAAAGAACTTGGGGCATTGTACTGTCGTATTGTTTTGCTCGAATGTTTTGCAATACTATATTGGCCGCCATTTCTACGATTCTAAGGCGCTCTTCTTCAAGTACTTTACCTTTCGTAACTATGTAATAAATTATCACATAATTCTTTACAGATTGCATTATTATTTCGTCTCCAAAATATTCACTCAAGATTTTTTTTATATATTGTATTGGAGGAAGTACGCCATAAAAAGTTTGTAAAATTTCTTTCAGCGAAATCTGCGAATCATCGGCATTGTCAAGTATACGAGTTATGACGTGTTGCATTAATGAAGATATCTTTTCCATTATTGAAGAACCGACGACATTTGTAGGCCGGTACATGTAAAATAAAGTACACTTCCGATGATAATGAGCTTCTACATTCTTTAAGTCGAAAACATTTTCCAATCTTTTTTGAAATGATAAATTAAAATCGTTTTTTCTCGGCTATTCAATTCTTCTAAAAGACCTTTTCGAATAGTATCACTCGAAACTAAACTAATGGGCCATTTATGAAGATCAGTTGTTGCATCCGAAGCGCATATTAAACAAAACGAAGAAAAATCGAATGAACGAGCTTAGGAGGTTATGCGTTTTTTGTTCGACTCAGCAACTGTTGAAGCTTTTTAATAAATTTGAATATTAGTTTCTCGCACGTACACAGTATGACAGTTCTTATGTACAAAAAGACTTGTAACTACCTGCATTTTCAAGTGTTTTTTGTCCTTTCTCTTTTTACTCGCTTCTATGAGCGACTCAATAGCACGTTCACCAACTTTGCGCTTATTCTCTTCTTCGATTTCTTGATCGCAAAGTAAGCAGATACAATGCTCCATCCCTGCCATTGTATATGTATATATATATATCTGTAGAGAGAAGAAAGCTTAATATTACATTCGGTACTTGAAACGTACATTTTTTGTCTTTTAAATAATCGAAGTTCAGATATTACTGATAAAATCTGAAACGATAAAAGTTCAGGTAATATTACTAATAAAATAATAAGATTGTTTTGAAATTAATTTATTGAATTAAGTATTCGTCTATTTTTGGACCCGCAGGATCTTAAATATTCTTAATAAAATAGTAATACTCATGCAAAAAATAACAGGTAAACTATTATAAAAGGTTATTAAGTTTGCTGAAAGCGAGCGTCTTACAACTCAACAAGCGAGCTACAACTCAAAAAAGAATGATTTTTCCTTTTTTTACAAAAGAAAAGAAAGCTAATCCTCCTTGCCAAGCAGAAAAAAAATCGTATTTTTTTATTAAACAATTTTCTCTTGTTTGTTTATCAAGCGCGCGCGCTTCTAGTGGACTGAAACGTCCATGAGTCCGCCTCTGCGCTTACCGTGACGTGGTCTCTTCTTTTATGATACACATATTTTGTGTGAATATAATGCATTTGCGGGGAACAACATTATCATAAATGCGTGTATCTCGTCGTGCTACCCCAAATCAAGTACAAAAGGAATTATGTACATTAATTAGAAACTCATCGATTTTGAATGCGCGAATTCAGTTCTTGCGTTCTTGACGCGTCCGAGCAGAGCCTTCGCTTCTCTCCCAGACCCTACCGGCGCACGCTGGCTAGCGCGCGCCGCGCTCGGAAACTCGACTTTGACATATAATATAATTAATCCTATTCAAATCATGCAAATGACTCTTTCTATTTTTTATGAAAATTGCATGTTTTAAAGATTGCTTAGCTGCTCAAACGAAATCCGTAGGACGTAAAATACTCTCTCCGGAATTTTTTGAAGAAAAAAAATTATCTCGACTCTGCAGTGCCCCGCTGGAGTCATGCAGAGGATTCAGCACCCCTAATGTTAGGTTGGCCGCCCCCCTCCTCGATCTTAACTCGAGCAGCTAATACCTGGTAATGGCCTAAGCTCACTAGCAAAAGGCCAACAAAAACTACAAAAAAAAACTCGAGCAGCAGGGCAGTTAATCCATCCACGATAGGCATCTGCTATCATCTGCTATCACCTGCAAATCCGCAGAGAGAGAGAGAGAGAGAGAGAGAGAGAGAGAGAGAGAAAGAGAGAGAAGAAAGATTGATTGGTTGATTGATAATTTTATTTGAGGCGGGAGGTATAACCTCATTTGGTCCATTTGTAATAATAAAAGAATTTATGAAAATGATTTTAATTTAAGTCGTTTTGCGCGTTGTGCGTCTTTGCGCTCTTGATGTATTTTCTATGGTGGATGATGGGTGTGGTCGGTGTGGCTAAAAACGGCTGGAGCCTCATGCTGTCGTCCCGAAGTTTTCGCCTCGGATGTCCTCCGTTGTGATTCTAAAACTCCAGTCAGCTTTGTCTCTGCGCAGCAGCTCGTCAAAGAGGTCGGCCTTATACCTCGTGGAGTTCTCAGGACAGAAAGGCGGCGGTGCGTGGTTATTGACGATATTTGAGGCCGTGATGGTGAGGGACCTACGCCATGCCTCTGTTCTCAATGCTGCGAAAAACAAAGTTCTTGGAGGGATCCGTCTGGAGGAGAGAGCAGTCACATCAACGTTCATACGCTGGAAGTTGACGGCAATGTATACTCGGTTGCGATGTACCATGATGTTAAACGCCAGAGAGCCTATAAGGACCTCACGGCGCCTGGTAGTAGAGATCCAGCCCAGGCTAATGCGGTGTGGGGTGACATGCCCGAAACGAGGGGTATTGCTACACACGAAGCACACATACACATTAAGTGCTCGCTGAACCTTGGTGTTGCGAGTTTTGTCTAAATCGTTGTAGACAGCCCAAGCAAAATCGAAATGAGAAGAAAACCAAGCTCTCAACTAGACCTTTTTTTAAAGAAAAAGAAAGTCAATGGCGGTAGTGCCTTAGGGAGCGCAGTGTGCCATGGACACGACCTACGAGTTTATTTACATGGGGAGCCCAGTTGAGAGTGGGGGTAAGGAGGACACCAAGGCTCTTTATTTGGATAGCGTATGGGATAGGAACCCCGAGAATGCTGACTTCAAGTATGCTCTCAAGGTTGATGCGAGAGATGAAGGTCTTGCTCCCCAAGAGCATGACTTTGGTCTTCTCGAGATTCAGAGGAAGGCCGTTTTCAGTCGCGCACGCGGCGACCGCCTCAGCGTCATAAGTGATTTCCGCGATACCCTCGTCCAGCCTGGCCGATGGAAAAAAGTGGTAGACGTGGGGGTCGTCCGCGAAGATTATGTGGCGCGACACGCTCAACACTGTGGGCAGGTCGTTTATGAACACGATGATAAGCAGTGGTCCAAGGACGCTTCCTTGCGGAACTCCCACCATGACCATTAGCCAGTCAGACGTTGAGCCACCGTATCCATCACAGCCTGAAGCCTATCATGCAAGTATGCATAGAATCAGGCAAGAGCAACGTCCGAACACATCATGCGCTTCAGCTTCTTCAGGAGGAAACCGTGGGGGACCATGTCAAACGCTTTGAAAAAGTCGAATAGAACAAGGGGAGTTAACTTGCGCTCGTCTATCGCCCTCCTGACGTCATCGAGGACCCTGAGAAGAGCCGTCTGAATGCTGTGTCCGCAACGAAAACCCGACTGCCTGGAATCGAGGAGACTGGACGCCTCGAGATGGCGAGAAAGCTGCAGATGCGCGACGGGTTCGAGCGCCTTGGACATCTCGCATAGCAAGGCTATAGGGCGCGTGTCTGACATCGAGGTCATCGCTGCCTTTTTTGCATAAGGCGAGAGAAAAGTCCGCATCCAAAACGTCGGGTACGTGGCCGTTCTGAAAGATGCATTAAAAATGGATGTTATAGGATCTGTGAGAGTCGAATACACGAGCTTAAGTATCTCGGCAGAAATTCCATCGGGGGCCGTCGCGCTGGAGATGGAGATGTTTATGGCCCGCAAGACTTCATGACACGGCACAGCAGTAAAGGAAAAGCGCTCGACCGCTACCTCGTCAGCATCCAGAGGGAATGGCGGGGAGAGCGAGAGTAGCTCCGCAAAATCCCCTGATGTGAGAGAGGGAACACTCGCATTTACGCTGGCGTAGTGTTTGTTTAAAGATTCGTGCGAGAAGTGCAGAAAAGGCGACACACGTGTTGTGGTGGCGAAACCCATGCGCCGCAGCTCACGCCATTTGTTTGTCGCTTAGGACGCGTTTTGAAGCCTTTCCGCAAAATGTCTGTTTTTAAGTGAGTTAGAGATGCGACTGCGCGATGCCCTGAAGCGCTGAAAATCTTCGCATGTACCCGAGCGCTTTGATATGCGGTAGAGCTGGTCTCGCTCCCTCATTTGGTCTTGAATGTCGGCCGTTACCCAGGGTTTGCGGGCTGTGGAGAGCGTTACTTGTTTTAGAGGGACCACCACATTGAAAGCGCCGAGAACGGCCTCAGACAGGCGAATTGTGTGATCATTAAGAGTAAAAGATGAGGGAGGCATCTCGAAATGGTGCGCGTGTGATGAGTGAGACGTGTCAGTATGGTTTGAATCTGCCGCCAAAGGTTCAAGGAATTTCTGTTTTATCGATTGTGATAGTGCCTCTGGGCGCAGGCATTTTAATGATCTAGTCAGGATCATTTTTTGGGTGTGTGGCGATGCAAAAAATTTGTATCGTATGTTTGTGATGTCGTGGCCGGCGATGAATGGATACGAGGATTTTTGATATGATAAAATAGAAAGAGCGTCATTTATTAAAAATAGATGCAGCCGCGTATGCGACTGGTGATCCTGCTGTGTGGCGTGGTGTGTCGGTTCGGAGGGGACTAAATACAGTGAGCTGTTTTGAATATGCGTTAAAAGGTTATTTGATTATTATTTGAGTGCTTTGAAAAATAGTTCCGGATATCAAGCATGTGGGAGCCTGTACACCACCGAGAAAACTAGAAGGCTGTTGCCCCTTTTTAGCTCCAAAATGAGGAACTCGGGCGCGTTGAGAAAGCACCGCTCGAAGGATGCTAGTATTTTGACGGTGAAGTAGTCGCGCACATAGACGGCGACGCTTCCCCCCTTCTTTGCAACTTTATCATGTCTAAAAAGGTTAAAATTTTGTATCTTTAATATATAGTCGACATCAAGGTCGCTGGGGAATGTCTCGGTGACGGCCAAGATGTCGCACGGTGTGAAAGAAAATTGCGCCTCTAAGAGCGCGAAGTGAGTTTTTAGACGGTTCACGTTTATATAGCAGACATTTAAGTATGTTGCGTTTGGCGATAGCCGTCTGCTGCGAGTGTGTATGTTATGTACTATGTGCGGCAGATTCGAGATCCCGCATGAAGGGCCCAGGACCGCAAGAAGCGCGGCCCGATCCGCTTCACTGTGAATGGGTATAAGCGGACCAGTCTCCGTGATTCGCATGTGAACAACCATATTTCGGACTGTCGGCCTGGCGTAGTTTAGCCTTTTCTGAGCCTCGTAGGCCTTGTCCAGCAGTGCATGAAAGCACCTCGACCACAGTGCACGCAGATAGAGCGAAGAATTTCCACCCTCACCGATCAGTTCGCCGCATCCTCAACCTCTCAGGAGCCTGTGCAATAACGATATTGTGCGCATCGGAGTTGGAGAAGAACTATTCCCTTTGTGTGTCTGCGATTCGCGGCCTGAGTGAACGAGGCGGCACCCGCTGCTATCGAGTTTACTGGTAGCCATTTGCGAATATTTATAACGGAGCCCAGAATCAGCGGCGCTACAGCCCGCTGACGAGAGAAGGAACGTAACGTATCTCGACAGGCAATCAATTCCAATAATGCGCACCTTGGACCTGCGCGTTTCGGTACGCATTCAGGGAATCGCGAGTTCTTTTGTCTCTCCACTTACAGGATCCCTAGGTACATATCTGGAGAAAAGACACTGCAGACAGTCTGGTGTATTCATACGCGAGATCTTGTACATCAGTACAGCCATGAAATAATGTCTCCTTGAATCAGTGCGTAGCCAGCCCAGGGTAGTTCTGTGGGGAGAGCCGTGATCATCCCTCCTCAAGCCCATCAAGTACCTCACACATGAGTTCTGCAGAACTTGGGTGCGGTTTCTCAACTTCTGAGTGGCATCCAACAAAATAACAGAGTAGTAATCCACATGAGGGAACAGCAACGCCTCAGCAAGCCTTTTGCGCAAAGTCTCGGTGGTGTACTGGCGGAAAAAATGAAGACTACAGAATCCGGCTCGAAGGACCATCGAGCAGAAGAGTATCAAATGCCGCGTGCGCGAGGGTTAGGTGATATTTGGTGCAAATAAGAATTGCGCTGCATATAAATTTAAACTTAATTTATTACAGTAGCAATATTAAAACTCAACTTACATTGATTGGGGTGTTAATGTAGCGGAAAAAGATAGACCACGTGGCGTCGCGGTAAAATATCGAGCGTAGTCTCGCGTAGGTGCTCTGTAGTAGGCCGCGGCTAGAGCGGAAGAGAGCGAGCTCGGGGCGCGAGAGTCCTTTTTCTCACGCCTCGAGACTCGCCGGCCGATAAGCCAGGGAGGGGAGGTGTCGCGATGACTGGTCGCAGCGCGAGTCTTTGACGAGGCTCGCGCCGCGTCAGCCAAGCGCGACCCTTGACCCGAGCGGCGCTCATTTTGAATGAGCGGCCGCGACAGTAATTAAAACTAACGCTACCTGATTCACTACATTTGTTATTTGCACTAACTTCATTTGATGATTCGCCAGCTAACAATTTTTCTGCGGTATCACTATCGTCAATCCCCCTTTGCAAGCAAATCTTACGTGCTTCAGATGGCAAAACAACACTTGCTGAATCTTGAGTATACTTATCCTCAAAATCGCTTTCGCTGTCATTATCAGAATTATTTTGATTGGCTCGAAATCTTCTAACACGTAACATTGTATGCACACGTTTCTTTTCATTTTGATCCATTATTTACAAGCCTTTTATCCATTAGTTGAAGCCTACTATGATTTTGCAAATTCGGAGCACCGAAACGTTTGCAGGTTAGAGAACAGCTGTAGCGTATTACGTATAATACATCAACCGATATGCATACAGGCACGTATAATACTATAAAAGATACACAGTTTTCGGAACAAAAATTTTCAAATTTCAATAATCGTACATTTATACTGACACATTATATATAAAATTATGAATATATAATTAAAAATTATTTTAATATTGCAATCGAAAGTGAGAGCTTGATCGATCATAATCAACTATTATAAATAATGATATCTGGAGAGATAATTAGATAACCTACAAAGATGATTCCCCGGCATGTACGTCCGGACCCGAACTAGTAGAGCGTTACAAACCGAACGTGGGCCTGATCCAGCGCCCTGCTCAGGGCCGGATGTAACCCACGGCTTGCCGTAGTTTTTTTCTGCTTGGGTTGTCTATCACCAAGACCGGGAGCCCATCTCTCTATTCCTTCTCATGCCGATGCTCCTGTCGCGTCACGTTAACGATATGCACACAATGGAGAAGGCATAGTGCTTTCCTATGACCGCGACCAGCCAGACTTACACGCGCATCTGCGGTGCGCCACATTAAGATATATCCACATATAGTACTTTCCTATGGCCCCGCCGCTAGACTTCTAACTCATACGAGCTGCAAAGCCTTCTTTAGGAATGTTATTTCCATGTCACTCAGAGGTAGTTGCGCATGGTCGTGTGTCTCCGTATACCGGCACAATCCCAGCCGGATACATACACCCCGACTCGGAGGCTTTGGTGCATGATCACAGGAAGAAGGTTAGTAGGAGGATTTCTCAAATCCGTGGACCTCTTGTCCAAACGGATACATTGTACGATGGAAGAGGACATCGTGCAATACACGAGACCATGATCGTGTCGTGGGTTGTTTAGTTGGGCACCATCTGTATCGGGGCAGGATTTAGGAAAATCGAGGTAAAAGTACGCGGACGCGGGGCTAGAACCCACGACCTCAGGATCCAAAAGCGCGCTACTTAACACAGAGCCAACGCCGCATTGGCCTCGACTCAGCTACAAATCCTACCGACTACTTCATGCCAGTATCACAGGGATCTACCATTCGCCGACTAGCTTCTCTCAAATCCGCGGCTGTTATAGTGTATAATATAATAAGATACAATAAATATATGGTATATACTATAGTAAGATATAATAAATACGTAGTATAGAGTAATAAAACCCAATACAATGAACATTTTAAAATATTTAAACAAGTCTATATTGATGAGGTAGCAGTGTGAGGATCATCGTGATTTCGGATGACACGCCTGGATGATGGTGGGGTAGTTAGTGTCAGTTGCAAGGAAATGATGTTTTGGGTGTGTCCTTGTTTTTGACTCTCTGACACCGTTGGATGTTGATTATTCTTCTCTGTTGATGTTGGATTTTGGTTTTTTCCTGAAAACATTATATAAATGATTAATACAAGTGATCCCCCCAGGATAGGTAACTTTAAATTAGTAACTTTATTACTTTTTTTTTTAAATTGTAAAATAATGTAATTGGCGATTCCAATGATTTCTTTAAAGCATTTAATATTTTTGTTATCAAAAGTTTGCTTAAAAGTTATTTAAATGTCTGTTTACTTTATTATAAAATAGCTTAAATTATTAAATAAATATGAAATTGATAATATTATTACTATTATTGTTATTTATACTATTATTTTACTTGTGAATTATCGATTACGAGAGCCTATCGACTACCAAGGCGCTGATCGAGTACTAGACTTCAACTTTTCATTTTTTTTTTTTGTTAAAATTCTTTGTTGAACTATTGTTTAGTAATTTTCTCTTTCCAAAAATAATTTTAAAGTGAGCTGTGAGTCTGATAGTACGTTATTCTTTTTATTTATATAAAAAAAATTATTTATATGCTCTTAATAAAATTTATCTTTGTTTCATTTGATGTTCTGAAATGACGAGTTGCATCTTTCGGAAGCCCATTCATAAGGTCGTTGATTATTTAATTGCTATAAACGTTATTATTATAATTGTTTAATTCTTATATTTTTCTTTGTTTGTTTGCGTATTTGTGTATTTATTTGCAAGTATGCAAATAAATAAGTAAACCCGAACGCTAAAGTAACGGATATCCTCTGGGCTAAATCGCGGGTTTTATTCTCGTGTAAAGTCAATGGTTGTCCGAGTTTGTTTACGACTCAGGCCCAAAGACTCGCACACTGTCGGGTGCACGAACGTGCGCGTCAAGAGTTACATGTGTGCACTCAGTGTCGGAAGGTGTTAAAGACAAAATAAATTTGATCCGATATGTGAAGGAGCAGCACGAAGGTGCTCGCCCGTTGCGAGTAGCGTGCGACGTGTGCGGCGTCGTGCTTATGGCCAATAGCCTGGGTCGCCATCGCGCACTTCACTTGTGAATTCGCTAGTTAATGTTAACTTATCTATTATTGTTATTTATTTGTAATATAAAGAATATTTTGTACTTAATTTTACGAATGTTTGTTAATTTTATATGTTAAGCATTGTAAAAACTGTGAATATAAAATGTGAATCTTCAAATTATTTTGAACTTATTTTCCCTGAACTAATAGCGTATTTATAGTTAACTATAATTTTGATTCTTTTTGCAATAATTATAATTTATTTCCTATTACATACTATAAAATATTTTTTTGAATAATTATAATATAAATTATTTTTTCTCATTATATAGGTACTATAAAATATGTTTTTTGAATAGTTATAAATTATTTATCTATTATATACTGTAAAATATTTCTAATAACAATAGTTCGATTTTCTTTTTGCTGATAAATTTCCAAAATTATTGCGAACAATTTTATTTAATTATTAGTTTAAAGTCATATAATTATTTAACAAATTTCTCATGTTTGAAAATAATATATTGTGACGCGTAATTGTCGTCTCGCGACAATTCGCGTCCTCGCGAGCATCGAGTAGACGAGCGCGGCTAATTAGTCTAACCGCCGCGCGCGGGGAAGGGAAGCACCTACCGGTGGTGCTCCCATAGCTAAACATGCGAACGAGCGAGAGAGAGATATGGCGCGATCGGCGAGACCGCGCCAGCCCCGAAAAGACTCGGGAGAGAGACCGCAGCTGCGAACGGCGACAGACGTGCGTAGGGATTTTCAAACCGAGTAATAGAACCGTGTTTTTGTGTCGCGGGCGAGAGATTTTTGCGCGAGTGTTATTCGCGGCTGACGTAGAGAATTCGGGTGAGTGTATAACACTGTGTGGGCGTGCGTTGCCACCCGTGTTGAGATATAATCGGGAGGAGTATTTCCCCGATTACCCCAGCAGCAAGCGAAGTGCGGAGGGACGAGCGACTTCCCTC
>UELV01178644.1:8616-27790 GCA_900490015.1 Megastigmus stigmatizans | reverse complement strand
AAAGATGAATTTGTTAAAAATTTGTAAGAACAATGATTCCGGTCAATCCTATACATTTGCACTCGAGTTAATCAATGTTAACGAGAAGGATTCACTCTCTTCCCACATATAGACTTTCGATCTAGCAGGTATTAACAACAAGCAGTTTGGCAAATTGAAAAAGAGCTTGATAAGAGCATTCTAAGAAAATAAAGAAAGGTGGCACACAGAGACTACAGAAAAAAAAGTAACGTGGCAAGCAAAGCGTATAGAGCAATAGTATAGATATTAGGTATAGAAGTAAAAAAAAAGAAGAATAGCATGCGGCATGATGAAAGTGAAGTGGAGTAAAACCTACGTGCTAAGGTGCTGTTTCCGTTACGTAGCGAGATGGCAGATAGGCAGCTTGTAGAGAAAAGCCCGCAGGAAAGAAGCCCTTTATTTGTGTCTGTGTGTGTGCGCACGTGTGTGTGTGTGAATGGTGCGGCGAAACGCATATGTGGCGTGGGCAATGAGAAAAACAACAAGAAGAAGAACAAGAGTAATTCGGGCCCCGCGCGTACGATCTAAATGTAGGCGGTGGTATAGGTGGTGGTGTAGGTTGCGCGTGTAGGTGCTGTCGGGACACTGGAGGTCAGGATATTCGTCAAGTACGAGTCCACGGGAAGAGCGGCGTTACCGCTGCTGCTGCTGCTGCTGCGAACGCTGCAGCCACTGCTGATGGCCAACTTCTCGTCCTCGAGCTCCGAGGCGCTCGACTGACTGCTCACGGGCCGGTCCTGCATTTTGGCATCCCCCCGGAAGTGGTCCGACGAGGCCAGGAGCGTCCTGTCATCCTGCTCCTCGAGCGCTGCTGGCGGTGCCTCGAGGTAATCGAGCAGCTCGTGCAGCTCGCGCGTCTCGTCGCTCAGGTTGAGTCCCGCGGGTGCGGCTGCGGCGGGGGCTCGGGGAGCGAGGCCGAAGACGACTAAGGCGGAGGAGGATGGATCTGTGGATGTGGAGTTGAATATGGTACGCACGGGGGTGCTCATTATACGGGGATTATAAGGTGAATCGAAATTTACAGGCGTGACAGGCTGGACGGCTACAACGGCGTTTACGCACTTTGTCGCGTGGCTCTCGGCCAGGTTCCACGAGGCCCTCGCCTCCTGCAGTTCGCGTCTCAGCGCCAGGTTCTCCTCCTCGAAGGCCGCGATCTCACGGCTCTCGCTGCTGTCGACAGAGTCCCAAGTGCCCCTCCCGTTATTACCAGCTGACCAACTGACCCCCACCCCACCCAGCACCCCAACCAACTCTCTATCTGCACGACCAATGCATCATACTCACTTTAAGCTCAGCCTCAGCGCGGCGACCTCCTTCTCCAGCTTGGCGATCCTCTCCTCGCTCTCCTCCTTCTCCCGCCTCACCTTGTCCAGCTGACTCTGAAAGACGACAGACAGAGAGAGAGAACGTTCAATTAGGCTGATTGCAGAGACGAGCCGAGGGAAGGGAGAGAGAGATGTGTGTATGTGTGTGACCGGAGACCGATTCCGGCGACGCCAGCCCCCCGACGAGGCTAATGGAACGTCGAAACCCGATCCGCGACGACGATCAACCGCTACGACCGAAACGGGGAGAGGCTGTGTCATCCCCCTCCCCTCGTGACTCTGTGTGACAGGAGCGCTAAGTGCCCCCGTGAATATACCGCCTATGTGAAAATCCCTACCCCCGATGTGAAACCTAATCGCTCGACCTCCTCTCCATACCAATTTCATTATGAGTTCCAATATTTTATAATGTCTTTCTCATCGAGTGCAAACAAACTATATAGAATCCTCGCTTTGCCCGCAGCCGACCGAGCGCGATCTATACTCCAAGAGACGAGGATAAAAAGGAAGTGAGAGCACGAGCCTCACCTGCCAGTCCTATTCAAACAAAATCTTCGACAAAACCGAGTAAATATAACGTTAACAGCCGCCCCACCGCGAGCCCTTCAACTTGCCTGCATACAGACCCTACATTAGTTCTTCGTAACGAAGCTTTGTCAAAACGATCGAGAGAAACGCACGGCTTTTCTCATTTTTACCACCTTTGACTACTCACTTTCAACTGTTCTAGATCTACGGATCTTTGCGATTGTTGGCTATCCATTAATAGTTTGATTTTTGAAAGCATTGCCTCTTCTTTGATTCTGCTAGCATCTCTGATTTCCTTAATAATATCTGTAAACGGAAATTTTTTTTACAATAAAGCCCCTTATGCGATGAGTTTATTGACTTGTTCTTAATAAAACTGTAGTTACCTGACAGCATTCCCGGTTGATAATCCGAAGGAACATTTTGCTTGAATTGGTTTAATTCAGTCTTTACGGTTTCTAGATCTGATTTAGCTTGGTGCAATTCTTTAAATAACTGACTATTTGTCTCTTTCATCTTTGTCATCTATTATTATAAAGATAAAAAAATATTAATTAAAGTATTAGTCTGTTGACCATTAAAGCAAAGAAAAAGTGTTGTACCTGTTCTATAAGAGTCAAAAATAACTTATTATTTTTCCCCACGGTTATTATTGAACTGTTGCTGTCGCAACTATCAGTGTCCTCGCTCTTAGAATTAGATGGTAATTCAGCAGGTCCTAAACCAGGGTCAGAATATCGTCTGTGCTCTGAGCTTAATTCTTCTCTATTGTCCTTATTGTCTATATTAGCGGTAGGAGGTAAACTTGCATAATCTCCATTCTGATATGCCATGGGTGTTGAATGACTCCAACCATTCTCCTGCAGACTTGAGAATCCATTACCCGTTGCCTCGCTACTAGGTGGTCCATTTTGCATTCGTGTTAATGATGATCTGGGTCTACCCCGAAAAGGCCTATAATTTGGTCTAACTACTGGATGATAAAGGCGATACATAGGAGGTAAAGAAACAGGTTCCATGGCATAAGTAACAGGAACTGCTGAGTATCCACAAACACTGGGATCTGACATTGCTGTAAAAAGGCGCTGCCCATTGTGAATTGGATGAGGTTGAGTTTGAGGCAGCCTTGGTTGTTGCCAATACATTGATGTGTATTCCATTCCAGGTACTTCATCCTCACTTGGCTCATGGTTGTCTCTATCATTGTTATACCAGGACTCATTAGTTGAACTATTTTTTCTGCTACTTCGTTTTTTATGTCTTCTAGGCTGACTTGGAATTCCGCAATCAATTGGAACTCTTGAATTTGGTGATCTAGCGCAAAAACGTTATATGAAGTAAATTTGACAAATTAACGATCGTTTTTTCTGTATTAATTATGCTTACCTTTTGTTCATGTTTACGGAATCCAAACTGATTCCTCAGGCACTTGAAGGTTATGCTTGGATGAGCGCTATGTAATAATTAGGACATTAGGATGAAAAATCACGAAAAACTTGACCCTGAATGAAATTTCACCGTTTCTTTATCTGCGAATTCATTAGACGTCACAGATGACCATCATGGGCGCCGCCATAACGTCTTGTTTACAATTACCATATCTTTGATTTGAAGCGGGTTTATTGAGTTTTTTGAATGCTTCAATACTAATTATAATTAGGCAATTATTAGATTACATATGCTTAAAGAATTTATCTTTTTTCCTATTTATCACTTACGTTTGTTTCAAATCATAATTATTAATTGTGTACAAATACTTACAATTCTGTTGCATCAAAATCTATTTTTTGTGGTTAAAACCGTCTAATCGAGAATAGTGAATCCGATATGTCTCGAATCGAATTCTTTCGACTTAACATACATTGTTGTCAACGAGTTTACAATTTCATTTATATATATATATGCATAGGGGTAAAGTTCGTTACTTTGTGTGTTGATGATGTCTGATGACTTGATGTAGTCAGTTGTCGGACTCTGACCGACTACCTATTGTGAATTGTCTTGTCCTATTGAGTCATGTCACACTCGTGTCATGTGAGCGCTGAGCCAATGTGTTGAGTGCCTCAATCAGTAGTACATGTTTTTCGTCTCCAATTCTGTTATTCTTTAGACTATCTTGAAGCATCTATACAGATCTGATATGTTTCAGTGACTGAAGAATTAGTTTTTTTATCAGCAATTTAATCAAAATTGATAAAAACTTGAATTCTACTTTTATAAGTATACTTATATTATAGGACATTAAAATGGGAAACAGATCCAGCTTGCTTTTACGCGAAGAAGAAATTGCACAAATTCAAGAAGCTACTGGATGTAAGTAGTAAATACAAAATACACTTTTTGATACTTTTATGATGGTAAATGTCTACACTTGCGATAATGAAATAATATAACCTCTAAAAATACTGCTCTAAAATACTAAAAGTTTTGGAATGTTTAATTTTATCTTCGTGAAAATGTCTTAATCGATACAATTATTTTTTTATTTCCTGTATACTTGACTAAAAAATAATTTTTCTTTTAGTTACTCCGAATCAAATCGAACGGCTATACAGTCGCTTTACTAGCTTAGATCGTGGAGATTGCGGTACGCTAAGCAGAGAGGATTTTTTAAGAATTCCTGAATTAGCTATAAATCCATTGGGTGAAAGGATTGTTAACGCATTTTTCGAAGAAAGTAGTAGTGACAGAGTCAATTTTCTTCAATTTATGCAAGTTCTTGCACATTTTAGGCCTATTAAAAAACACAATCCTAATTCACTAAATACTAGAGAAGAAAAACTACGATGTGAGTATTTTTTAAATTAATGCTATATTAATGCATGGAACAGCTATTAAATAAATATACTTTTTTTACAGTTGCCTTTAAAATGTATGATTTGGATAATGATGATTTAATATCTAAAGATGAGCTTTTAGCCATATTACATATGATGGTTGGTGCTAATATTAGGTAAATATTTGTTTTATTTTATTAGCATGTGCTATTAAGTTCAAAGTAAAGTAGTAATTAATGCATTATAATTTTAGTGAAGAACAGCTCTCTAGCATAGCAGAACGAACGCTTTCTGAAGCGGATGATGATGGTGATAACATGATCAATTTTGAAGAATTTTGCAAAGCATTGGAAAGAACTGATGTTGAGCAAAGAATGTCAATAAGATTTCTGAGTTAAACTTATCTTTTTCACAAAATAGCACAAAGTTGAAATTTTAGAATATTACATTGTGGGTGCGGAAAACTATTATGCTTTGTCTTTTTTCAAAGCAACTGTTTAATAGTGATAAATTTCAGCTTTGCATAAATGGCTTAAGAACGTAATAAACACTTAAATATAGCTCAAGTTAACTTAAGGGAGTAGAGACTAAGCACTTTTTATTTGCTATTATGATTTCTTTGATTATTATTGAAGATAATCACCGCGCAAAAGTTTTACATTTTAAAAGAGTGCTCTGGCAGCATTTATTAGTCAAATAATTATGTATGTACAGTTTCAACAAATTAAGATTGCGCCTTTATTCTCTGGTAACCATGACTGTACTTATGTACAATATTTGATGTCGTAAAATAATGATGTTAAATAAATTATTGTTTGTAGATACGTTTCTATTTATAATTGAAATACCCCAAATAAAATATTTTATTTTTTTTATTTTTGAACTAAAAACTACAATTTGAAAAAAAATATGAGAATATTCACTAACTAAAATTATTTTCTGGTTTTTATTAGAAATTGCAAAGGTATATACAGACTTTTGAAAATTCGGAGTAATTTTTTTGACTCGGCAAAAGCAAAAGTTCCATAAACTTTATTATGGAAATATTAGTTTTGAAGCTTTCACGATGTCATATTCATATAATGCATTTATTAAATTTTTTATCGTGCGACCGATTTGTTAATAACTTATGTTACAGGAACATTACAATTCATTCATTGAAAGGTTGAAACTGAAGTTAAATATACGTTTTAAGTATTCATTACTAGGTATTTTCCTAGCTATTTTAGGTTCAAGATTGTAATATGGATAGAAATACCTGGAACTAATTTTTTTCATTCAGTTTCAGTTAAGAGAATAAAAATTGTATCAAAATATTCACGAAACGTTAGCAATTAATAAAATGGTTACATGATAAAATATTAATCAAATATAACTTTTCATATGTTTAAGAATACATATACATTCCATGTTTTGTTTAATGTTACTAATGACATTGCAGAATTATTGAATTTTCAAGGTTATAAAAATGCATTGCGGTACATTGGAATTAATAAACTAAACCTTCTTGCCCTTAACAAATACATATTAGTTTATATACTTAACATAAAAATCCCTATCATATACAAAAACAGTATTTATGACCTAGAATAGTTATTTTAAATTTGTATGCTAAGCTGTTGATGATACTGCCAATTTCTTTAGATGTTCCATGAATACCTGCAGACTGACATCATCTGTCAATACTGGAGCTCCACTCTCCTACATAAAAAAAAAGAGATTAGAAGAGTTACATTAAAAATTATTTCTATATCATTTATTTTAAGCGGCATTATATTAAGCCCTTCACCATAAGTAATTCATATTCACTTTTTATATAACAAACATTTTATTTTTATCAGTTCATATAAAGGAGCTGTAGCTGGCTGACCCTTTTACCATTTGTTAATATATAAGACATTAAAATATAAAATGACAAAATTCATGATATAAAGCGCTTATTTAACCATATGCCCAAGAATAAAAATAGAATTTAGCACAGAAGCGTTTGAAAGAAAACGTGAAAATTTAGAGAACAGTTAACAAAAAACCAACCCCATTGGATATCTGCATCCCCTGGTTCACAGGATCGTGATAACATAAAATATTATTAATAACAATGTTCATATAAATGATAATAAATGTCGTTTAACATGATTTTTCGTTTAGACAACAAATATTTATTAAAATTAAATTAAAAAGTAACTTACCGCTCCATAAGCGTACATATTGTTGTGCGTCTGACTAGGATTGACCTTGCTAAGGAGGAACCTAGCTTGTGAGCCACCTTGTTCAGTATCAATGTATCTTGGAGCAGGAAATCTTCCAGCCAATATTTCAGCGGCATCATCAACAGGTGCTGCTAACAATTGTCTGAAATTTTCGTATTCAGGAAGATCTTGATACTTCAATTGACGCCACTGCGCTATCGTCTAAAAGCAATTTTTACTTTTAATTGTAGTAGATGTAATATATTAAAATTCTAAGTAAAAACGTATTAAATACCTCTCCATGGAAAATAAGAATTTGGAAAAACGTGTCCATGAGAAGAATTCTATCAGGTTGTATAGAAGATGTATCTAACAAAACTGGTTCTGGTGGTCCACCAAATCCATAACTATACAAAATTGGCTGAACCATTATTAATGAATTTGTTAAATCTTCTCGCATTAGCATGTGCCTGTAGAAACTAGTTTCATCTGGCGAATTATTAAACACTTGCAAAAATTGTGATCTTCGTAAATGATACATAAATTGTGGATAAAGAGAGAAATTTTCTGCAAGTCTGAAACTATTTGGATCGTCTTTAGCATATTCTCCAAACTTTTGACACTGTAAAAAATATATTTATTTTTAATCTTTAATTTTCAAATCTTAATTAGGATTATTGATACTGAATAATTTTTAAGCAACATACCAATCTTATGAGCATTCTGTCTACCCATCTCAAAACATCTGGTCCATCTTCACTTTCAGCTCTAAAAACTGCAAGTCGAGACATAAGCACAGTAGCTGCTTCTTGATCAAATCCAGCAGAAACATGATGCAAGGATGCAGCAGCATCTGCCCAACTGCAAAAATGTTGAAAGTTTAATTATAACTCATTTAAAACATAATCACACTCACTAGAGTATCAATATTATACCAAAATTTTTTTCTTTATTTTACTTACTTTCTAGCAATTGTTGTTACTCTAATTCTTCGTTGTCCACTACTATGTTGATATTGTGTAATAAATTGTATACAACCTCGGCCACCTTGAGGGATTGGAGCAGCTTGTTGATTAACAATTTCAAAAAATAATGCAGTTGTGGTAGAAGGTGTCAATGAACAAAATTTCCATTGGCAAGTACCACCTAAACCAATTTCCTGTTCACCAACACTTGGTCCCTTAACATTTAAAGATACACAAGGCCCAATGGTACCAGAAACTTTTATTTCTCGTGATGTTTTAATTTCTAAAGTTGCATTAAAAGCCATTTTAAGATCACCTTTAGGATCTTTGGCAAACACACGTTGAAACGTTTGTTTAAAAAGTGATGAATTAAAAGAGTCTCCCATCACCATATGTCCACCAGTTGAATTACAACATTGCCTCATTTCTAACAAACCAGTTTGATCAAGAGCACAAGAATAAATATCTATGATATGACCATTAGCTGCTGCTCGAGCTGCTAAGCTATCATAGTGTTTTGTTGCTTTTTTCATATGCTTTGCATTATCTTTGTGAATATCATGGTGAGATCTAATAGGCTGACGGAGATCATCAGTCACAACTTGGCCAGGACCTTGAGAACATGGTCCTCCCACAAACAGCATAATTCTGTAAAAGAAATTTGTTTTCTTTTAGAACAAAATATAAACAATAAATAATTATTTTTCCATTTCACATTATACAGTCATGAGTGACAGCTTAATATGTAAATTAATAAAAGTAAGAAAGTCAAGTATGAATTGAGAAAAGTAATAAACAATATAAATCTTATATTGATCATAAGAACCAACAGAACGATATTACAATTTATTTCTATTTTTAATTTTTCATATATTTCATTTTATTTTAAATGCCAAGATAAATAAATCTGAACCTTGCTCCAGTGTTTGCATAGCTGGCTTCTAATAATCCTGTAGCCACTGCTAAAGCAACTCCAGTTGATCGTAATGGACGCTTTCCAGGCCCAACAGGCCATGGATCTTTTTGTAATTCTCCTAATAGATCTGTTAAACTCATGTCACATTTGTGTACTGGTTGTAAAAATCTATTAGCAGGTGGTAAAGGTTGACCAGTTGGTCCTCTTTGATTTGCATTTTGTCCAGGAACAGGTCTTCCGATTCCTAACATATCTTGTACTTGCTTGGGTTGCAGATCTTTTGTTCCTCGAAATACATAACTTTTACTACAGCCTTCACATCCCAACTCATGAACTTGAACCATTTTCCCAAATGTAATAAGTCCTATTAATGCATTAGGGGGTAATAAAGATAATGACATTTGTAGAGAATCCTTCAATGCTGTTAATTCCTCTTCATCTAAACATGTATCCACAACAAGTAAAAATATTGGAGGTAGGCACTGAGCTCTCTATAAATAAAAATTTATTAAACATGATTATTTGTGTATTTTCTTTTAAAGATGTAAAGAATGTTGTTTCAGCAAATTTACCATAATAGTATACTCAATCGTTGAGAACATTGGAATCAATTCAGCTGGCTGATGCTGCTCTGAAATGGCAGCATATTGTGGTGGAAACTAAAAAGAAAAAATATTTAAATAAAAAATGTTACAAACTTATTTGAATCTTAGGTAAATTATATAAACAAAACAAAATTAATCGATTAAAAACTTACTGGATTCCTTTGAAAACAAAAGTTGCACACCCATAATTTCGCTCGGTAATCAACTTGACAAAGCGGATTTAAAATTGCCCGACAAGTTGATCTGGTGCACAAAACAGGATCATATTGAATTGGTGGAAGATCGAGACGTTCCTTAATTGGTTGATAAAGTGTTCCCAGAGGTACAACCAATCTAGTTGCTTCGACTCTTGATGATGGCCAAACATTCCACGTAAACCGTACCCCATCTTTGTCTTCATTGTGTTGAATAAATTCTTCGTATGTTGTCATTTTGCTGCTAAAGAATATTAAAAGCCCAATAAAACAAATCTGTTAAATTTTACTTTCAAAATTTCCTTGAAGCATGTTGGAAAAGTGTAATGAGGTTAGCTGACATATTATACCTAA
Organism: Megastigmus stigmatizans; assembly: GCA_900490015.1. Lineage (NCBI taxonomy): Eukaryota > Metazoa > Arthropoda > Insecta > Hymenoptera > Megastigmidae > Megastigmus > Megastigmus stigmatizans. The sequence continues at coordinate 17,916 of UELV01178644.1, read as the reverse complement.
GAATTGCTCCTTATTTTAAAATAAAGTAACAAGCTGTTTGCAAGTGACTAAATACGATCCGACTTTTTAAGTTAAATTGATTAAATCATTGCGATAGATATAAATTTAAATAAAAATTTAACGTAGAAGTTGAGTAGCCCAGTGTGGAATCCATGTAGCCGTCATCCGGGCCACGTCACTTGAACCCAAAACGAATCAAGCTTGAGCCGCTAGGGTGCCAGCGAAGCCACTTGCATTGCCCAGTAATTATACCTATATATGTGAGCAGCCGAACAACTCCCTAACTACGCGCATGCGCCATTTCCAGATTGTCAACAATTAAAAAATAAAAAAGAACAATTTTCAAAATTTCAATTTCTACTTGTTATGCTTCTAAGTTTATTTATATTTTTGGCTAAAAAAAAAATTATGTCGGTAAATACTTGATCTAATCAATTTCCATTTTTAAATTTGCTGTATAGTCATTATCAGTATCGTTTATCAGTTTCTGTGGTCGTGATCGTGATGTAATGCACAAGACCTCCATTAAGAAAGCTTCAAGATATTAAGTCGACAAAATGATCTATCATATAATCTTATAGATAAAAATAATTTAAAAAAGATGAGATATAAAGTTAATAGATAATATACTAAAGTTAAAATAGAATGTATGCTTGTATTATGTATACTTATTTTAAGTATTTAAATTTAATATCAACATTTCAAGTCAAATTCAAATTCAAGTTCAATAAAAATTCTTCATGTATTACTATCAAACACACTTAATTGCCCAGAAACATATTGATGTTCTGCAATAAAATTAGCATATTGTAATGAATATAAGAAATACATGTTATGTGAACAGCTTTTATCTAAATATTTTATCTATTCGTACGTACAGATAATATAGATGCTTTCAATGTGGAATCAGTGCCAGTGGCATTAATACCTAATTGCCTTGTACATATTGGAACTATTGGGATTTCTCTCTCTCTCTCTCTTCACGTATTCGAATCCGACCACTTGCGGCCATCGAGTTTAAAAAATTAGTGGACTTTAGCACGAAAAGACGATAGTTGCTGCTACTTTTATTTAAGTCACCATTTGCATTTTCGCATACTAAAAAATGTCTCGAGTCCTTGTTGGAGTTAAAAGAGTGATTGATTATGCAGTTAAAGTAAGATTTTTTTGATAAACTTTTTATTCTCATTAATTAAAAACTAGATTTTTCTTCATGAAAACTGTACTTGATTTATTTTTACTGATTTCTTTCAGAAACTTTAATGTTTTAATTTTTACTTATAACTAATATGCATGGAAAATTTTAAATACCTAATAATACCAATTTTATCTATTTTGATTTTTAAAGATTCGAGTAAAACCAGACAAGTCTGGAGTTGTCACAGATGGAGTTAAACACTCAATGAATCCTTTTGATGAAATAGCAATAGAAGAGGCAGTACGCATGAAAGAAAAAAAATTGGCACAAGAAGTCATTGCTGTTAGCTGTGGTCCAGCTCAAGCTCAGGAAACTCTTAGAACTGCTCTTGCAATGGGTGCTGATAAAGGGATTCATGTGGAAATTTCTGGCCCTGAATATGAGACTTTACAACCAATACATGTTTCTAAAATTTTAGCCAAACTAGCACAAGATGAAAAAGCTGATTTAGTTTTAGTTGGGAAACAAGCGATTGATGATGATTGCAATCAAACAGCTCAAATGACTGGTGGAGTTCTAGGTTGGCCTACAGCCACATTTTGCAGTAAGGTAAGTTAAATTTTTTTGATGCCTATGAATTCTAATGAACTTGAAACTATGATTGTTCGAATATGCATCTGCTCTTTAAATTAGATTGAACATGGTCAAGGAGAATTGACTGTGACTCGGGAAATTGATGGTGGATTAGAAGTTATCAAAGTGAAGACTCCAGCAGTACTAAGTGCTGATTTGCGATTGAATGAGCCACGATATGCAACATTGCCAAATATCATGAAGGCTAAAAAGAAACCAGTAAAGAAAGTTACTCCCAAAGATTTAGGTGTGGATATTACACCTAGAGTTGAAGTTGTTTCAGTAGAAGATCCACCAGTTAGACAAGCTGGTTCAATACTTCCTGATGTTGATACTTTAGTTACTAAATTGAAAGAGGGAGGACATGTTTAATCAGGAGGAGGGAGATGTAGATAAAAGCAAAATGTGTGAGGCACACTAATCCTTACGCTTTATTAAAATGTCTCATAAGTGAGCAAAAATTTTGTACACTTTCGAGTTTTTTAAATAACTATTATATTTTTATAGGTAATAAATTTGTACCATATATGTAGACATTACGATGTCTTTTTATAACTTGTTAATATTTTTCAATAAAATACTCTTCTACAGTTAAAATATTTTTTCTTTGGTAAACATAATGATGTAGATGAAGTAAATCCATAACATTCACATTATTAATAGGCATTGCATAGAAAAAATGCTTTTTCTTCAATTACAAATAACAAAGACCATCATTAATAATTGACAGCATCAACCTCATATTTAAAATATTTTTTTTATAAAAATAGATTTGTAACATGTTTAAAGTTTAATATTATATATGAAAATGCATTGAATATTTACCATTGTGTCAACTAGCTAAATTGCTAATTTATCTAATACTAATGTTTAAGTAAATTATTGAACCCTTTTCTATATGCTAATAAGTTTTCAAAAATGTATATATCTATCTTTAATCTATTAATACTTGAAAAACATTGGAAATAAAAACCAATACCCGTAATTCATTCCTATTACCATTTTAAGGATTTCCGTTGTTAATAAAATATAAAATTCATTTTCAGTCGATGCATTATAAATATACGAAGTATTAAAGTTGAACTAAGTTTACTGAAGAAAATTGAGTTAAGTCAAAATTTTCCAGTCAAATCTTTTGTTACTACTGTGCGTTATAGGTGGAAAAGGGGGTGGATGAAGTTGCCATCCATCAGGTCCTTCTCTAGTCATTAAACATGCTAAATATGGTACTTGCTGTACTAAACGTGTAACTTCTGTTACATGTGGAACTCTACCACCTGTTAATTGTCTTGTACAAGCTGGTAAAGAAGTTGCATGTGCAACTATTAAAATATTACCTTTAGTATTCTCTATAATACTTTTTATAAGAGCATAACTTCTATCATAGTATTGAGTAGCATTTTCTCTTAAAGGAAGCTCTTCTGCTTTCACAACTGGCTTGTAACTTTTATCTATTTTGAAACCAGCATTAGACAATTCTTCAGGGGTCATCCAAGTAGGTAAACCGTTTTGATACCAAGCAACCCACTCCATTAGACCTGGTTCTACTTTTATAGATAATTCAGACTTGAAACCTTTTAAAATTTGCGACAATGTCTGTATGCATCTTAAAGAAGGGGAAGCAAATGCTACATCTATGTGCATATTAGATTGTCTCATTGCCTCCCCAATTAGACTGGCTTGTAATTCACCTAATGTTGTCAGTGGACAATCATCTTGAAAATCTTGTATATTTCTTGGAGGTATTTTTATTGGCATATTTAAATCTCTACGAACATAGAGACCATCTGCTTCAAAGCAATAAGGGATCCAGGTCCCAAAAGTGAAATCTACTCGTTCGCCATGACGGCAAATTAAAATTTCACGAGCTGATACAGTTGTGGGTTCTGAACCCTCCATCTAACAAAAAATTTTTATAAAAAGTAACTTTAGTATTGTAAACAGTACAAATAAACGTAGTAGAAACTCGATTAAACAAGTTTATCGAAGAGATGTTAATGATCATTTATGTAAATAACTAATTAACAATGTTACTACTATTCTAATTATATCAATTAATCGAGGTTCTACTGGAACATAATTTGATAGTTACAGGTTCAATATCTGCAGCTACACCATCTGGAGTATCCGACGATTCACTAGATAGTATAACTGGCGGTCTTCTAGTCCTAGGTATTACATTTTCTATGATTTCTACTTTATTTTCCGTAATTTGTACTGTTGAGTGCAGTGTCCAAGAATCAGAATCTGCAGTACGTTTGGTATGATTTAGAGGAAAATAACCAGATGTTCCTGTTAACCAAGAAACTCCCTCAACCCAACCATCTATTGAGGTATTACATGCTTCTTCTGGCACATATATGTAATCACCAGGCCTCAGTTCCAACTCATCATGTTCTCGGGGAACATGCATATGCATTACTTTATGTACATTTACATTACTGGATCTTGGATCTTTAGAATACAGTCTTAGTTCCCAATTAGTATGCTTATTTGGTTCCAATTTCTCAACCATTGAACGTAAAGGTTCAAATAAGGAATTTGAAAATTGATAAGAAAGTGTTAAATGCAAAGACTTTGTATTCGGTTCAGCATTAATTCCTAAACTTGTTAGCTTATTTACATATTTGATAGCCAAAGATTTTAACCATTCGGCTTGATCATCTTTGACAAATAATCCCATAAAGTTTGGCGAGACATAAGTTTCCAGTTCAATTGAATCTGGACATTCATCTCTAGTAATCAAAGTTTCTAAGATAGTGGCCAATTGTTTAGAATACTCATCTGAAGCCTATATGATAACAATTAAGAAACAAATGAGTATGCAATTTCAAACTTACATTTATAAATTATTATATTTAATAATAAGCCATGATAAACTTTTTACCTTAAAAAATGAAACAAGTGTTATGTGTGGTAAAAAATTATGCGCTCCATTCCATTCAAATTCTTTACTTTTAATCCAAAATTTTTGTAACTGTTGGTTTAATTGACCAGTAGGACATAAATAAAGTACATATTCTCTTGGTTCAATTGAATCAAGTGTTGAATCTCTGACGTGGGCCAACAGCCAATCTGAAGCCAGTTGAACACTGCGATGACCTGTAGCAGCTAATGCCTTTTCCCTACATCGTTAAAGTATAATTTAATTATTTGGAATATAGATTTTCCACTATTACTGAACTACCAACGTGAAAAAATACTCATCTGGTAAATATGTATTATATACATTTAAAATATAAGAAATAAAAATTATTTTTAAATAATAATTTTTGATAACGTTATGATAGATTCATTCTGCTCAAAATAGGATACTTATTTAACTTACGCTCTGTGTTTGGGAAAGCCTAGTTGTAAAAGAATTTGCAATGGAGTTAAGTGTTCCTTGGAAATTTTTGTAGGTGTCGGATTTTTGCGCGGTGGTAAAGTCGCCATGACAGAACATTACTACGAGTTTCTGTTTTTAAAACATAAAATAAACATTAAAATTAACATGCCATTGTATAGTCTACTATTGAAGAATGTATAGGTACAATCGTCTGGGCACTTTAGAATTGCAAATACACAACATACCGTATGAAACTTTTCACGCCGTCGACTGTTGCTCGAGTGTATTTTGTGATTTTTAACTTGAGCGTAAGTATTTGCATATATAGGTATGTTAAATACACGCTACATTGCAAAAACAAGCAGATAGTGGTAAAATTGGTGAAGCTGTAGGGGTCCATACACGGTGAGGATAAACATTTTACTGATCCTATACACAGCGGGGTCACAATTATTCCAACATTTCCAATGGCTTGAAGCAGTTCAAGCTTGAATACAGAAGCGACTTGAACATAGTCATTCGGCAAGATTTGGAATACCCTAACATGTTGACTAGTGATTACACTGTACGTATACTCTATATAAGTATATAAGTTGCTGTACGGCGATTGCACAGCTCAAATTTTTCGATTTCGTTATTCTCTATTTTTAAATTTGTAAGACTTTTAAGATAACAATTGTATCATTGTACATATTGCAGAAGTGAGGATTTTCTAAATTTTTATTTCATTGGTATTTTCCGAGTGTCATTTTGGTAAATATTACATTACCGCAAAGTATAAATTATATAAACATAACCTTTAGATTTGAACTGAATCAATTACAAGTGCCGGTAACGATTTTAACAATTATTTCTATTTTATTGTTAAGTAGGTACTTTAGATCAGCGGTTTGTATAATTAATTAGTTAAAATTTAATTTTAGATATGAATCAATTACCAATGCATAATGCTTTAAAGCCCTTGGCATGGCTGGAAGGAATTTGGCGCTCAGAAATTGTAGGAAATGGTAAATTTCCCACAATAAATCCATTCAAGTATTGCGAAGAAATTATTTTTAAATCTATTGGTCTACCAATGCTAAACTATACTGCTCAAAGTTGGCATCCTGAAAAGAAGAATCCAATGCATCGAGAAGTTGGCTTTCTCAAAATTGTTCCTAATACAAATAAGGTGTCATTTTTTGTAGCACACAATTTTGGATTAACCACTATTGAAGAAGGACAAGTAATCAATGAAGCTATAGAATTACAGAGTACTAATGTATCAAGGCAAAGTGAAGGTTCAAAGCCTCCAGCTGTGTTACAGGTATTTTAATATACAAATATTTCATTAAATAAACCCTTATAAAATTTCAATTGTTAAATATTAAATCAATATTTAAGTTTTCTTTTGCATTAATTCATTTGACTAATGCAAGTATTAATTAAATACTATTTCTATAAAATTTTATGCTAAATTAAAAATAATTACATTGAATAGTAGCTATTTTTATCTTTTTGAACTAGATCAAACGAGAGTTGAAGTTAGTAGAAGATGAACTTCACCAAATTCTTTACATGGCCACAGAATCAACTCCAGAAATGACAGAGCACTTGAAGATAGTTTATAAAAAACAAGAAGAGTCACTTTGTAAATAGAAGAACTTGTTATTTATAATTAGTTTTAATTTATTTATACATGAACATATGGGTGTAGGATAGACGTTTTTTACAATGTACATAAATTATGCAAACTCACTTATACGTTTTTACCAAGCAAATTAAAAAAAAACTTTTCCACATGCATTTCACGTTTACAAATAATATATTTAGAGCATGCATTTTCCTTTCACGCTGCGTCACCCGAGCCGTTGAGTACATTACCGCGGTCTCGAGCCTCGAGTTAATGAAACAAGAAATCGAGCAATGTCTAAAACTAAATTTGCCGTTAACACGCGATTACGGCGTATAACCGACGATACGCTCTAAATTTGGAGGCGGTAGATCTACGTGCGCGAACTATAATAAGTATGAAATTGCAAATTTCTGCCAAACTCCAAAGATTTCTGCAGAACTGACGTGCACTGACGTCAAATACATCACGAACGTATATATTTATAAATTTTCGGCATGAAATTGTTTTGAATTTGATAAAAAAAAAGAAATTAAAAAAAAAGTGATAAACGAAGAACAAAAGAAAGTAAAGGAAGTTCCTATAGCGTATAAAAAATAAAACGAAAGAAATGGTAATGGTTTTTAGTGCGGAAAGGTATAATTGTGCAGTGGGTGGAAAGCGAGTTGAACGATTGTTCAAATTGATAGAGTATACGTTAGTCCCACATATACATAGCAGGTGGTGCACGATACTATTGGCAAACTAGTGGGGAAGGAGGTGGTAACACCTGTGTGTCTGCCTCGGTGGGTGAAACAGCCCCTATATTCGGGCGTTACGACGTCGCATGCGACAGTTGCTTTGAGCGTCGCCTCGAAGCGCGGTCGCTCTCTCCATGACTCTTTCCCTGCACTCTCCAACCTTACAACCAGTTGTTTTTTTATCGTTCTTTTGTTTAAGGAAAAGTTCCGTTTTATGCTCGGTGTAGGTGGAAAGTATATACACTTATCGTTCGGAAAATTGTTGGATACGCATGACGCGATGCGTGGATTACAGTTTGAATTGAATAGCGATGCTCGTCGAATGTTCCGTATTGTTTGAAATGAGAAATGCTAAGTACTTATTAATGGTAACATGACACCGCTCTACGATGGTCAAGAAAATCATTACAAAAAAATGCTGGATCTACAGGAGAAATTGCGAAAGAGGTAAATTTGAAAATTTACTGCGGCTAATTGATTATGAAAATGTATAGATATTTATAATATTATGTAGAAATTTCTTTGAATGTTTGCCTTTTATTTTCATGTATAGCGAGGAAGAAAGGATTAGGTTGGAGGAGAGATTTACCATTATGGTCCAGGAATCTCGAAACAGGTGAGTACTGAAATTCGCTCAACATTTAGCTTTTTAAACAAGGAAATTAAAGTAACAAATGTTGGGATCGAAAGCTTTTTTAAAATTCCAGTTTAAAATACGTTGGGTTACCCATATTCAATTCTCGATAAGGACACACGCTCGCGGTGGAGCAATAGGATTTTCACGGCTCGATCGATCTAACGCGAATACAAACATTCCGGCGACATGCATCGCGATGGCACAGAAAGACGAAAAGAAATTTCTCATTCAGCAAGTTCTTAATATATGAAATACAGTGCCGTGGTTTATCGATCGCTTGTGGATAACACGAAACAGTCCCCCGTGTCTTAAAGCGACAATCCCCGACATTCCCTCTTTTTTCTTAACATAATGATAATGTAGTTTTCTGACCTTGCAAACTTCGCCCCATCACGAATCAGTTCGGTTCAATTCTATCTTTGTCGTGACGTTGGAACGTTAATGTAACGGAAAAATCTATATACCCTTGTGAAACTCAAGATTACATTTATTATATTTTATGATTTTCTCGTTTTAAACTAGGTTTCGTATCTTTTCAATACATATGCATTATTGATCGGAAACGTTTTATAGAAAGTGTATGTGTACTTGTCAAATTAAAAAAAAGTCTATGAATTTTTTTTTAAATTGCACTTTTAATCGCAACATGTAGTCATCTAGAAATTTAGATCATTCTAAATCTATTAAATATCCAATAGATTTTAAAAAAGTGTACTAATAATTAGCTAACCCAGTGATATAATACCTATTATTAAATTTCTCTTTCATTGTTAAATTATTTTTTCAAAGATATAAAAATTACGTAGGTACATATTACCCATTACTTACATGCACGAAAACGCTAAAAAAAATCAATATTTGACAAAATTGTCCTTCAAGCAAATTGCGTTAAAAAAAATTAAAATTTTTAACGTAAACTGTAATGTAAACATTCGATATTTTATATACGTATATAACACTGTAGTATATTAGGTGCACAACTTTGCTTCCGCCGATTTTTTCGAAAATTTGGGGCTTTATTCTGAAAAAGTGATTAGCTGTTTATGATTCAAAGTACTGTCCGTCACTAGCCACTACTTTTTGCCATCTTTCGGGCAATTGTCGGATACCATCTCGAAAAAACGATGCGTCTTTTGAGGCGATCCACAAATCGATCCATTCTTTGACTTCTTCATAAGAATGGAAATGCTGCTCAGCTAGGCCATGTGCCAT
>UELV01178643.1:6155-20124 GCA_900490015.1 Megastigmus stigmatizans | reverse complement strand
GAGAGAGAGAGAGAGAGAGAGAAACTCACTCTTCGTTTAAACATATAATAATTAGTACTCGCGTCAAGTGATTCGGCTGCTCGGGAGATCGAAAACAATCGGCCGATTTGTTCGATTTTTTAACTTATTTTTCGCCTTGTCACGGCTATCACGGCTGTTATGCGGTTGCGATGATGGATTGTACTGACGGTCGATCGTACATTTCGTTTAGCTTGTCGATATGCGCAAATTTTATGACGATATATTACACGCGCGAGGACGTTATTTGATTCCATATCAGTTGTAAAATTAACGATTCCTTGATTGTATCCTGGAATTGTTTACGACAACGTGTGCCACTCGTATATTCGAACATGCCAAAACGTTTTTATAGTGCACTCTGAAAATCAATATTTAGCGTATACTCGACAGTTAAAAAACGAATTACTAACGTGTTATTGTTTTTGTTTGTTAAAAAATTTATGTGTAATACATAATCTTAGCACTAAAACGGACTATTTCCGAGGTTCGCGTACCCTTTCGTAACAAAAAAAGCAAGGTTCATTATTATATTTAGCTGATTATGTTTGTTTCTGTTCTGCTTATATGCTTATTTAAGTTTTATACTAATTCCTAATGCCATTACTAATTGCTAATGCCATTCTTCATCGTCGTAAAGCAGTGCTGGCAAAAACATTAACTGATTGTTAGTTGAACATCTTTTATATTATAAATTAATAATATAAAATAATGTATAGATAATTACAGTCGTTATCAAACAGTCAACAATGAAAATCTATTTTTTTTACGCAACAAAGTCAAAGTAAAGCCTCAAGAGGAAACATATATCGTCGAATACTCGTGCATCTACTTCTTTTTGTACATACACCTAAATCCATCACCTGTCAAACACACGTAAAAGCTGCTTACAAAAAAACTAACCTTTAGTTTTCAAGCACATTTCATATCAAGTGCGAAATTTTTTCCGGTGAGAGGTGACGAATGATCGATACGGCACTCTGTCTTGCACTTAAGCGAGTATCTACATAGCGGCAGAGCGATAGTCGAGCGTCGCGTAGTAGTTAGCTGCGTCCCGACGCGACAAGACAAAGTGGCCGCACGAGTTCGCGCAGATCGAGAGCAGTCAGAGAGAGAGAATGAGAGAGAGAGAGAAAGCGTAATGGAGCGAGGCGGACAGAGAGCCGAGAGCCCGGCCGATTCCCCTTTAATTCAAATGTTTAATTAGAATAACGTCAGGACTAACAGATTGCTCGTTGGGAGCCGCGAGGGGCTTTTCTCGGTCCGTAGCAATTTTCTTGGCCGCTGCTCGGCGCATAGCCGCAGTATGTATATCTGCAGCTTGGTGGATGCAGGAGAAGAGAGAGCGAGAGAGAGAGAGAGAGAGAGAGAGAGAGAGACCGAAGCGAGCAGATCCGGCCTTAATTGGATTTTATTTGCCTAAGCTCATTTAGCCGGAGCTCGGGGCAGAGGGTGGCTCCGGCGGTTCTCGCTCTCGCGCTGCTGCAGCTCTCCGGTCCCGGCCATTTGCATAATAATAACGAGGGGCTCGCCGGTGTCGGCCTCTGTGGCCTGGCTGCGCTGTACAGCGGCCGGGGCATCGGCGCAAGCGCACGCGGGACTCCGCTGTGGAGGTATGGTGAGTCGCGAGGCCGCGAACGCGTGTCCGATCCTTCGGGGGAGGAGCATTTAATCCCTCGGCGTGTGCGCCTATGTGCAGCCGCGAGCTCGATAGCGGACCGAGCCCGCCGACTATACTTGATCTTTTTTTTTTACTGCACTCGATCGCTTACACGCCCGCGCCTTATATACATATATGCCGCTGTTTACATTCGCATACACCTCTCGGTGCGCGTGCAGTATATGGATTACACGAGCATTATGTGCAAAACTTCCAGGTGATTTTATTGTATAGCCTGTAAAGCTAACTGTATATAGATTTTTACTTATGCGTGTGTCAAATTCACTTCTCCCCAGATTCTAGTATACGACAGGATTAATCTTCTTTATACGATGGAATCTCGTTTGTTGGTTAGATTCCAGAAATCAATAAATGCGGGATGTATTATCAATGATGTTTACAAAGTAGTACATGTAAAATGAATTACTTATGTAAGACAATCTACGCTCTAATCAATATTTCTTATATATTTACAATTATAAGTACAACATCCGAATCATTCAGAGTTCCAATTTCGTCAACCTTTCTATAATTGAGGCTTAGGTGTTAAGATTTAATTCGACGTACATATCCTTGTCGAGATTGATAAGATATCAAAGTTTTGTTGGAGAAAAATTATGTATTTCAGATTCTTATATCGTGTTATATAGACATATACATTATGTCTAATGAACCAAATGTAGATTTGCTAATTTTTATCATACACTTATGTTAGAACCATTTTTTAATAATACTTTTGGACCAAGAGGTACTTATGTGCAACTTTAAAAATGTAATATCTTCAGTCGAATTATAATACAAACAAAACAATTTATATCATGATCGTTATCTCAATGGTTTTCGCAACTGGTATTGATGTAGACAAAACCAATGGTTTCTCAACACAAAGCCTTGACTACGCTTAATTGCAAAATAAAATACAATATCGATCACATCGTTCTATTAATAGACTAAATCCATTTTAAAACGCAGCATAGTCCGAACACCCATTATCCACAAAAAGAACGTATAAACTTTGATTGTGAAAAAAATTGTTACATAATTACACATTATGTACATGTAAACGCCAACTTGTTTTGAAGTTAATTAGTTCAAACGTGTTTTTTCAAATAGAAAGTTGCATTGCAGACGCATTTAATTTGAGCTTACAAGAACACATTCTCCTGATATATTCAGTTTAACGTACCGTGCCGTATTTGACAAGTCGTTTATTAAACATTTTTACTTTTATTTACATTAAAAATTGTCTTTTCTTGAACAAATTAAGTTGCTCGAAAAATTCGATCTAAAATAAATGACTGAAATATTACGGAATATTTTTCTTTCATCGACCGATAATAAGTAAATTGTTTGCGCAATACTTCATAGAAATCTTTGAAATTTTATACATTAACGCTATTTATCAGGAGGTCTAGACTTTTTGTTAAAAGTTTATTATAACTCTGTACCTATGAAACTTGAATTCACCCAAATGAAAGTATTTAAAAGACTTTTGCCAAAAGATATTGACTTTTTACAAGCCTCTCGCCTGCAGATAATCTGTTTTCCTTTATAGCTCTTTAATCTTATATATTGACACTTTTCAGTTACAGTAAAGGCATTCAACAAAAAGAGTGTCTGCAAGAAGCATAAGTTTACATAATAGAGCGAAACGAAATGTCAATAGGAAACTCAAGTATTTTTCACAATTCTTTTTATTATACTACGACGATCAGTGCGTCGGTCGCGCGTGATGGATTTCTTAAACTTCTGCACCCGCAAAATCGATCGAAGGCGGAAATCTTTTCGCCATTCATTTCTTTTGCAATACTTCAACTTTCCGGTAAGAGTGGAACCGCAAACGTTAACCAGTATTTCATCATGTTCATTGAATCTAGACTTCGTTTTTCATTTAATATCTGACTATGAGACGATTATTTTTATGAGTCGTGTGAGAAAACCTATGGAATGGAAAATATAAGTGCAAAATAGTAAAATAATGATAATTATTACATCTAAAGTAAATTGCAGTTATATTTGTCTTATCGAGTAAATAGTTAGTACAGAAAAACGTTAAAGTCAAAAAAATATAAGTGTCACCAAATTTTAGGCCAATGCAAATTGTGCAAAAATTTGTGAAATGCTTTTAAACGTATTAATTATTGAAAGGATTAAAAAGTAATTTATAATTTGTTATACATTATAACAAAAAGATCGTTTTTATCTTATTCATAACTTTATGCCAACTTTCTAGAAAATTGTCAAGTCTTTAGAGGTTGGTTCACTTCCTGTTAGTCAATTTGATGAAATTGTTCGAACGTACTTAGCTGATAACCTAATAAGGAATAACTACAAAAATAACATTGGTCAAAGCATTCAAGTGATAAATCCATTAATTTTAATAATCAAACTCCCCTCCTTTCCTCGGTAGCATACGTTACTCGATACATCATTTGTTCGACTTCAATTTCATTTCAATAATCTTTAATCGAAGTCACAGGATTTATTGTTTTAATTAGTATTGGATTATAAAGAAAGATATGATCAATATTGCATGAGTAAGCAAATAATTTGAGACTGACTCAAAATTTTAAAAATTTGTTGGTGAGAAATCAATTGATGAAAGAGATAACGTAGCTAGATTCTCCGCGTTGTCAGCAGAGCTACTTCAGATAATAAAACAATTTTATGAAAAAAGGAAAGTTTTGTGCATTAGATTGATATAAGGAAATTTAAACATGTTTGTGTTTCAATTATTTCAAACCAATTTTTTTGAGTAATGAAAATGTCGTGACCTAAAGTATATAATAATTATATAAACTAATAATTTTAAACAAATGACAATTACTTGTTTAATTTCATTGTTGATATACTTCATATGATTAAACATACTATCCACAATTAAATTGTTATAATATCAGTAATAATAATGAATGTAGCACACCTGTGTAAAGTTGCTTTGGCTAGTCTTCATATAGGATGACAAATAGAATTGAGTCACGATAAGCCTTCACGAAAAAACACGTAGCTGCGTCGATAAGCAATCTTAATTGAACATCACCTCAATACGTGTCAATGACAAAGACAGACAATTACCTGAGTTGATAGAAAAGATGCGACTCTAAAGAATCATAAGACCTTGTGTTCATACAACATTGTGTACATCGTTGTAATTCTCTAAACTTTGGCAATTTTTACCTGATTTTCTTATTGTTCATTTGCTATTTTCAATAATTTATTTATGCTAAAAAATATTATTTTACATAATATTCAATTTTTTCCTATCCAAACTGAGCATATAAAATCAAACTTGATCTATTGTTAACAATAATATTTACTTAACGATAATATTTCATAATGAATTCCAACTATGACAATTAAAAATCCTAATAATATAGTAATTAAAATAGTTCTTATATCATTTTTATCTCTTTCATTCATTGGCACATAGCTGCCTCAAATTTAATAATTTGTTCCTTTACATTATTGGATATATATAGTATACTTTATATGAATCTTTATTATATAATGTATCACACACATATATTGCGTATATTCTCGTATATATCAATTATATTAATGCTAACAATATAAAAGGCATATAAAAATCTAGATAATTGGAACGCTTTGTTTTCAGTTATTAATAAAATTAATTACTAGCCTCGGGTGACGTATCTTACTCACTCATCATATAACCATAAAAAAGTAAAAAAAAAAGTATAATGAAAAGTGAAAATCGGTTAAGCCGCTCTCCAGAGGTTTCTATACCAAATTTCACATCATTTTTTCTGATAAAAACCCGTTTTAAACAAAACATACCTCTTAGAGATTTTTGACAAGAATATTTTGATTAAAATATAAAAAAATACCTAAATAGCAATAAACGTACTTCAATAATTAATCAATTTAAATGTGGGAAGAAATATTCAACATATCAACTACACCAAAACCCAAAAATTGTAAACAAATTATTGGATATTGAATAATTATGATAAAAAAATATTTTAAAGCATTTGAAAATACGAATAAAATGAGACGTTATACGTCAAAATCCATTGAATCATTCCTGAATTATAATAAATAGTTAAATATAATTTTAAAAAACAAAAAACTTAAATATCTTTAAAAATTATTACCCAAATATTTAGAAAATATATAGAGCTCTTAAGATATAAATATAATACTTATATGTATAAGTTTTTAATATTCAAATGCAATAGATACCAAAACATGACATTTTCGTGAATATAAAAAAAATATGAATACTATCTTCACTTATGTCATTTTAAAATATATGTTATTTAACGACCATCGTACGCTTAGGCATAATAGTGGAAATTATTATCTTTTTTTATTTAACTACTTATACAATGTGACATACATTTTATCTTCATAACTCAGCCACGCGTGAAGAAGAGAGTAGTAAAGTCTCTCGAAATGTCGCGAATTAAATATGTGTTGCAAAAAATTAGTTCGCTGTGATCAATTAACTCTTTCCTATCTCTTATTTAAATACCTATTAAAATGTTTACCTATTAAAACTAGATTTTCAATATAGAATTGAAAATGTTTAACAGCTAAATTACGAAAATCTACTTTTTATCATAAAACAATAGAAAATCATCCAATAAAAAAATTATTTTTCAGCAAAACATGACTAAAAAGCAGAGTAAATGATAAAAATTGGTCCAGAACTTCCAGAAAATTTGACACACACACACAAACAAAAATAAATTCTCTAATTTTTTTATGCGCACCTTATATTATTATCACAACATTTTAAATGTTTTTAGGTAATTGATGTATTATATTGTTTTTTAGTAATTTCTAACGATGAAAATTAGTAAATTTTGTAGTTAAAAATTTAAAAATGATAACTATGCACTATTTATCATTATTTATGAATAACGTTAGTTTTATATATATATATAATTTAACACATGTTGATATTTAATTTATGCATAGAAACAAATCTAAATTATAAGAATTTTCAGTCTTTTATAATTATTCAACTTACAAAATTTAAACTTATTCATGCTTTGCGCCTAAATTGACCAATCAATCCCATTGGCTTTATTTTGGCTTCACTTCTTCCGATCATCACTTTTTTATTCATCATGTTAAGCAACTAGTAGCGCCAAAAAATACACATAAAAGCAAGTGAAGTGGAGAGAATTCAAACTAAAACCATTAACCAGTCACGTGGCACACACTATAAGGATTATACTTTAATGGTTAATGGTTTTAGTTCGAGTTCTCTCCGTCGCTTAACATAACAAATAAGGAGAAAACATTTGAAATATTTTCCTATTCACTATGCGCAAATCTAAAGTGGCCCCACCAAGGGAGCAAATACTGAACGTCGAGCCATAGCCAAACACGTTTCCTTATGTGGAAAGTTTTTATTTATTTTATTAAAAAATTATTTTCTGTCTATCGGTAAAATAAAGAGTTTAAATATAATCAACATTAGTGTTTCATATAAAAATTTGTTTGTGGCTATTAAATATACCATTTCATATAAAAGGAAGAAATTCGCATGCACATGTCGTCTGCCACTGCGGCAAAGAATAATTTTTTAATAACAAAATTAAAATTTTCCCCATAAGGAACCGTGTGCTATAACATTTTTTTTATATTATTTAAGCTTGCCCAAGCCCTTTTCAGGTTTATACAGCAACACAGTTTCTTACAATTAAATTTTTTACATTTTTTCCCTAATGGATGCATAATTGTGGTATTTTACTGTATATTTACATTTTATATATATATATATATATATATAATTTTGCGTCTTCAAAAAATCTACACATCTCCTTCATAATCTTTATTTTGCCTACGGTTAACAAATACTGTGTATCTACTTCTTCGTTGCCTATTACCCCTACGTAAGAAGGAGTCCATATAAAATTAATATCACTGTTGTGTGTACTTTTGAGATTAAATTATGTTTAATTTGGTATCTATTTTTCTGCTTGTAAGAATAAGTAGGGCGCTTAGGGAACCTGCAATTATATTGAAGTAGGTATTTTCATTTTTTAAGTTGACATCTAAGGTTTCACTTAGAGCTATGGAGTCAGCTGTGAAGATTGAGCTTTCATCAGGTATACTTTTTGCAATTGATATATTAAAATCGATGCATTATATACAAGCACAGTCAACTAATCCTGTGCCAGGAATTTGGCGAATAACATTATCATTAACTTCTGAAAAAAGAAATTTTTTTACCATTACAAAGTTTTTTCTGAGGAAGCAAAAAATTATTTTCAATTAACAATTTTGAGCATCTTCTTGTTCTATTTTTTTACAAAATACGATATTTTTATTGAAATTATTTAGCTGAACCTTTTCTAAGAACATAATTATGTATACTGAATTTAAAATAATATGTTTCCTTTAGCAATTCATTTCATTAAAAGATAGGTAAATGGAATAAGCATTGTTGTAGTTAAATATGTGACACGTCGAATATGTTTAATTTTTTAAACAGTTTGATTTTATTAGTCTCGAGAATTTTCCACTGTAAACTAATTACAGCTAATCTTTTGATATTTGACGACCTTTGATACGAAGAGGAAATCATGTACAAATTTTTAATATTTTTTCTCGTTTACGACTACTATTA
Source organism: Megastigmus stigmatizans (assembly GCA_900490015.1). Lineage (NCBI taxonomy): Eukaryota > Metazoa > Arthropoda > Insecta > Hymenoptera > Megastigmidae > Megastigmus > Megastigmus stigmatizans. The sequence continues at coordinate 11,842 of UELV01178643.1, read as the reverse complement.
ATAAAATGCAAATGATTTTTTTGTTTCTAATTATAACACTTATCTATTTTCATTCATTATCACTTGTAAACATAGTATACAGATATATTAACTTAGACTCATGCGTATACATGTACCTGTGTTCTATAAAGAAATTGTATGAAAAGTTTACGAAAGTGTATCCTCAAAGTGTTTTCAGTTACTTTAATTATCTACGATATCAGCTCCATTCCTAGAACACTATCAAAGTATGTACTTAATATTCGCTTTTCAATTAAACTGATATCATATTCTCCGTGGCTCTCCTTCTTTTTCTATAGAAATTCGCTAAGCGTTTGGCTCGCGAGATAACGGTTCTCATTCGCTAATTCGAAAATATAATAATTTAGCGCGTAGCCACTCGAGACATAGAGGCCGTATAGTCAAGTCCAGGCGAGCGATAAAAAGACTTCGAAGGAGCATTAGCCAGAAAAAGATAGTCGCGAGGCGCGAGACACATTCCGAATTAGTTTTTACGAGGGGGCAACAACACACAGCGCATCCAGATTATATACGCGAGGATTATAATGAGTAACGCTGTTCGAATAGGCCAGACTTCAAGCGGATACATTGGCGCACACCTCTGATAGACTCGGTCTCGATCTCCCTCTTCTCACTCTCTCACTCTGTGCTCAATAGGTGGACCATTAACGTAATGGCCGTGTAGTATAGTCTTGTCGCGCACTCGCGCATTATAGCTTCAAATGCTCTTCTCAAGCCGAGTAGATGACGACGCGTTTATACTTGCTCGCACGCATTTGCTTATCCGCCCGAGTAATGCCAAATTAACCTAACAGTAATGTGCATTTGCATACGTAATTCAGATTCGAATGTTGTACACGTGTCGAGCGAGTCCATTTTTATCTGCACCCCGGCAAAGCATTAATGAACGAGCGACTCTCTTTCCGCCTCATCGTCCGAACCAATATTTATACCCGCACTTATCGTCCGGACCACTGTACTAATTCATTTGTCGACGAGTGTAAATTCCCCTGTGTCCCGTGCGCTGCCCCATAAAATCACTCGTTTTATAATTGCATTTATAAATTATAAAATGAAATAAATGAAAAAAAAGAAGAAGAAAAAAATAGACGATGATGTTTATCTTAGCTGATTATCGCTTTAATTTGCTAATTAAATTCCTGATAAGCTTTAATATCCACACTTTGTTTACTGATAATGTAATTAGACTTTCATACAAATATATAATATCAGTTGAACGTTAAGAAAACACTTGAACCAGGGGATTCACATTTTTACTCGCGCGAGATTATTTATTTCCGGTATCATCGTGTGCGTGCGTATAAAGTCGATAACTTTTTGAAAAATCATCGATAATTCTCATCGAGCAATTGAAATGGATAAATTGAATTATTGCATCTGCACGATATATAGCGCATCATCATACGAGATTAGATTGAAAAAGAAAAAACTTAATTTTTCTATTAGAAATGCATTGAGCTAGATCGATGTATAATATTTGATCGATAGGGTCGCGCCGCGCTATCTAAAAAACCTTATCGCCACTATCACAATAAAATACATTGTGTGTATAATATGAGCACGAGTTTGGATACATCCATACATCCCATATCGGGCTATTGTGTGCATGTGTGTGTGTGTGTGTGTGTGTGTGTGTATGTGTTGCGTGTGTCGCGAGGCTCTCTCTTTTCTTTGTCGAGCTCGACGGCCCTCGCTCGTGTGTAAGTAAACACTTTGCCGAGGCGCGCCTTTTGTTTTTAGTTCCCTGGCACTTTACTTTCGTCACGATTAGACGATACATTACGTAAAGTGTTATTCAATTAATCGTTTGCTCTTTCAGCGGGCATAATTGAACGATTGGCTCGCGCGCGCGCGCGGCTGTAAAATTAGTTACATATATCTCGTTTGATCAAATTGAACGGGGATAGATATTACCGTGCAGCTTATCGTCGACCACACATGTCGATCAATCAATTGTAAATATTTATAAGGCGAAGTCTTGGAATATTGTGCTTTCTAAGAATGATTTTTCTATGATTTTTCATCGATATGTAACGGAGAGACAAAGAGTGCGCGGGTGTCAAGTTTTGTCACGCGCGCCGCGATGTTCAACGAGGACAGGAGAGAGAGAGAGAGAGAGAGAGAGAGAGGCTCGAGCAAATATAATAACGACTGGTAAAGCTGAGTGTATATAGCGTCCGAGTATAACTGGCCGATAGGAAGGGCAGGTTTTAATAAGAGAAGGATGAGAGCTTCTCATCCCACTCTCCGCAGCCGCGAGTCGCTCTTTGGGCTCTCAAGCTGCTCCGACTGGACGAGATAGCAACAATAAATAACTTGTTCTTCTGCCGGTTAAAAGCATCCCGAGGATCCTGATGGCCTCCTGGCGACTGCTTTCTCTCTCTCTCTCTCTCCCGACCCTCCGCTGCAGCCTTCCATCCGCCCCTTCTCCTTCGACTCTCCCGGCTCTCTTCTCCGCGCTCCTCCGCTCGGCCCTCGCGCGCGGCCCGCACCGCTGCACGACGACCGCATATCTGCAGCAGCGAGCTCGCTTCACAGCAAGTCCGGTGCACGCGCGGCTTCGCGCCTTTTTCGCCGGTTCTCGGTTCCGCGAAAGCACGTGCCGACCGCTTACCGCCCGAGAGAGTGCTCTCCCCGATGCTCCTCCGACTCGAGACGAGCTGCTGCCGCGTTATTATACATCGCGAGAAAACACGCGTAATATACCTATAGCCGGTATAACGCGGCGGCGCCGCCCACCTTTTATACTATACAGCTATACACGTGTACGTTAATATATACCAAGCTGAGTTCTGCTGCTCGCCGAAAGCTAACTGTACTCCGGCAAAGTGTGCTGTGCGCAGCCAAAGTATGCACGGACTGCAACACAGGTACGGCAACGGTGCAGCGCGTCGAGTGTGAGCCGCGATGGAGGAGTAGAGAGGAGAGGCGCGGGGAAACCGGAAGTGCGAGAGAGAGAGAGAGGAGGGAAGAAGCAGAAGAGCCAGCCTGATTGAATTTAGCTCTTGAATCGCAGGAAGTGGAGTGTTACCTGCCAGTTGGCAGCTCTATACCTATAGTGTGTGAGTGTGCCTGAGCTGGCGGGCCCGGGAGAGTCTTCTAATACTGACTCATCGTTCGCGACGCGGCGCGCGAGTGACGGTGAATCGCGCGCGTTTCATCATCCTGCGCAAAAGAGACCTTTGTGTTTGCTCGATGCATAATACTGCACACAAGCGGCGCGGGCCTTTTTACACGCCCGGCGCGTATTCAAATTAATTTCACGCTCGTATAATTCCTGCGGCGCATTCCCCGTTTATCGTTGGATCGATGCCTCGCGACGTTTCGAAATCTATACACCTACTGGTCATAGCTGAGCCTGCTAGCGCTGCATAAACTCTCGGTTCGATATACGGACAGCTTTTTCGATGCTGTCTATAGTCGGACCGAGATTGCTTACCCAACTTCTATCCGCTTCTTTACCTACCTATACAGCGAATGCCATTTTGTATCGCAAACAAAGTGCCGATATAGGGAGAAAAATGGCATGCATGCGCAGACAGAGGTCGAGATTGTCGGGCCCGAGAGTTGTTTTTCAGTCCCCCCCGCGCGGGCCATAGATCAAGAGGTCTATTATAACAGCACTGATGAAATGAGTCCGCAGTAGGTGTATTAGGCTCTAGTGTTAAGCAAATTTATAGAACGAATCGTAATAAATGCTTTAATTACATAATGAAATTATTTGGAACTGGTTGCGCGCCGCGCGGAAACTTGTTCGCGCGCGGGATCATATTGGCGCAATAGCGCGGCAGTCGAGCGTTAACCGCACCCGTGCCTAATCAAAACGAAACGCTGCTGCTGCTGCTGGTGCTGCGATCGTTTTTCCTCTCCGCGAATCGAAATCGATTGGCGCGCGCGCGAGAGAGCCGCGAATAATTAACATCCTTGACGAATTGCTCCCGCGCGTAATATGCCTCGCGCATGCAGAGGAATCGCGCGACAAAGTAGTACCAGCGCTCACAGAGAAAGAGAGAGAGAGAGAGAGGGACATATAATAGACACAAAGACGCAGAGACACGAAGGGATCGTTGATATAGAGGGGCGAGCTATATAGGCATATATATAGGGGGAGAGAGAGAGAAAATAGCCATGCGGCCGGTGGCTGCACATTCACCGGAAACAACAGCAGCACCAGCAGCAACAGGAGCACACACACACACACACACACATACACACACTCACACATGTATATTTTTATTGAAAAAGGCCAATTACAAAGCGTACGGCCGTAATAACGAGGCAATGGGCTAATTAACGTATATATTTCCCAGAAGCAATTACGCCTCTTTAATCATGAGCGCGTTAAGTATATATGCGTCGATCATATTCCGAGAAATAGAGAAAGAGAGTCGTTTCTATAGTGTATATATATACTTCTCGCCTTCTTTCTTTTTTTTTTTCCTTTCCAATTTACAAAAGAGCTCGACACACACATATATACCCACACACCCGTACACCATTGACGTACACACTAATATGCTCGAGCGGACATCCCGATAACAAGCGATATTCTATTATATTCGCATTAATCCGACGTTATAGTAGCATAAATTATATACAGAGCCGCGAGCTCGAATTGCCGCGGCAGCGATTCTTTCACAATTATATTGTATATACGTATAGAGGCGTGCAGACCTCGCGGGGCATATTGCGCAATAATCGACGCTGAAAAAAAAATTATAAAACACTTAATGAAAGGGGATTTATTGCGAGTTTTGCGCAGAGCTGCGAATGTACGCGGGGCACACTCTATTTCGGCAGAGCATGAAATACGACGTGTACCGCTGCGAGCGCAAGTGTACGCGGCGTGCAATCTTATATATATATATATCGTGTGCCGACCGCAACCGATACGCACAGCTTTTAATTATTTTGCAAGGTAGCGTGGCTGCTGCAGCCATGCGAGATAATTCGATGAAGAAACTATAAATAAGGGCGTGGGAAGTGCTAGAGAGAGAGAGAGAGAGAGAGAGAGAGAGAGAGAGAGAGAAGCGTCGCGAAGAGGATCGAGGCGTGTCGGCCGGCAGAGAGTCGAGTGAATTAGGGTAGAAGAAGAGATGGCCGCTGCACACTCGAAAGAATGCGTTATACGGGTGCGCGCAGCTGATGATGGCTTAGCTGTATATATACGCTGTACGCGGTGCAGTGCAGTCCTAGCGGTGCAGTGGGCCGGCCGCTCCCGAACGCGCCCTGTTATTTGCGGGGGTGGCGGCTCAACCCCGTTCAGCTCCTCGATATATATAGGAGCTGCCGGTGGAGCTGGCGCCTAACTACCGGCTATCGATAACTGCCACTTACACCCAACTGCATCACTTCCGCTTTCCGACCTACACCGTTTATGACTGTACGGCCCACCAGTCACCTTTATACACACCCGCTCTCCGCGCCTTATATATATATATATATATACTCTGCTCTCTGCAGCTATATACCGCCCGCACTGCCGCCGCCGACGTCGCTGCCACCGTGCACAGAAAAAAGCCTCTATATAAAGCGAGCTCGGGAAAATTGCCAATTGCCAATTGCCTAATTGGATTCTATATATGCTCACCCTATGCAGCTCTCGAAATGCAGAGAACGACTCGTGCGCATTATATCGACGGCACATCCCCCCCCCCCCCCCCCCC
>UELV01178638.1:2565-19584 GCA_900490015.1 Megastigmus stigmatizans | reverse complement strand
CCCCTCGCCCTCTCCCCCCCCCTCACATCTTCAAATCGGCCGTGATGGAAAATTGGTATCGGAGTGCAGCCGACTTCTTCTTCTTTTCCTTTTTTCATCAATAATTCAGCGTCTCGTTATTTTGCTCGAACTCGAGATTGTATACTGTCCTCACAACTCTTGCTGATAGTGGTTGAAACGGTTTTAACTCTCGAAAGTTGTAAATATACAAGACTGCATCCAATTCATGGTTATAAAATACACAAGTACAACCATTAATAAGATACCAAAGGTATTTGCAACTCTTGAAAGGACTAGAAAATTAAGGATACCAGCTTGTGGGTACTTGAAAACCTAAAAAGTCCTCGAGTATCAAAAACCAGTGAAAAAAAAACGGAATTTATGCCGTATTCCACATAATCCGTCGAACACGGAACCTGCAAAGAAGTACAAACCTCAAGTATGGAATATTTGTAAGAGACACCGAAGATAAAACTTAGAAGGATAAGCGGAAATCGATTCCCCGGAAATCCCACGGCACGTATGTGCATTCACTCAAACACACACACACACACACACACACACATCTGCGCATACAGAAAGACAGAGAGATAGAGAGCGAGAGGGGCCAAAAGCTCCTCCAAGTCTCTCACGAAGCCGCAGCCACATACAGCTATTGAGCCAAAACGAGTTTCCGGCCAGCGGACTGCACTTTGGCCTCCTTCTATCCCTCCCCCCAGCCCCTCGTACAAAGTCCTCGGAGAGATCGTCCGCAATTGAATCCTCTTTATGTCGGCCTTACGCGGCAAGTGCAGCGACGCCAGTCGGATGAAATCTCGTGGATTTTCGGTAACTATTACGAGCCCGGGATAGGTAGGGATAGGGTAGGGGTAACCCCCACCGTTCCCGACAGCTCCAGCTTGTTCCTCGACTCTCTGGTTCGGACGCACCCCGTTATATCCCCTGCACCGTCCGCATCTCTTGCACACACGATCCTTTTGCTTTTACCGTTAGTGATCTCTGCCTCGGTGTGCGCGCGGTGTGTTTCCGCAGCCGCGGCCAAGCATGAAATTTTCTGGGTAAATTTTAGTTTTGTCAAAGTGTGCAGCGCTCGTGGGTGGCGTTTTTCTTTTCGGGACACTTGGCATACTTAATTAGGCCAGGGATATTTTTGGAGAATATAAGACCAGGGGAATTAGGTGTATATATTTATTATGCAGCTAGATTATTTGCCGAATCAAATTACGATATTAATTATTTTAAAAAATCTTTCATGTCAGCAATCTTACATGTTGAAGCAAAATACAACATAAAAATATTTTTTATATAATATGTTTAAGCAAATGTTGTAAGATCAAAGTTGAGGTTTACGGTACAGAAATAATTTGGTAAATATATGCATGTCTTGCATCGCCATTTAGCACAGAAAAAAAGGATAACTCGCATTCGTTGCATTCGTTGCACGCGGGAAAAAAATTGCGAAAAGGTTTGCAACCCTGTCCTATCTACGGGATATCTGAAAATTTCTCCAGCCCAAATAACAGCCAAGAGTATAAGCTTTGAAAGGAAGGAAGAGGGGAGGGGGAGGGGAGGCCGAAATAATTCAGAGTCTCACACGTATCGTCGCGGCATCGCACTGAAACACGGTCTGCAGTAGCTGCGACATCAATAACCGTCCCTTTCACGCTTCTACGCCTCCCGCGCGCACTCGATCCTTTCAGCGCAGCTTGCCTCTACGACCCCATCGTCGTCCACCTCCTCGTGCATACCCGCTTTACACCATTCGCTCTTGCATAGATTCGAGGGATGTGTGCAGGAGAGAGCCGAAGTACGAGTGTCGGCAATGACTGGAGGAGGAGGAGCAGGAGAGAGAGAGAGAGAGAGCGGCGAGCGAAGAGAGGCTATTTTGAAGCATTGACGCGCGCAGGAACGGGGCGATCTCGTAAAATTGTATCGGATTGTAATTCAGCGACACTGACGCCCAGAGAGGAGACATACGCGCGCGCGCGTGAGCCGCGGCCGCCGGGGGTAGCAGCAGCAGAGAACTGGGTTAAGCCGGCGCTCACGGTTATTGGCCCATTTGTTTTACTGCTGTTCGAAGCATTTTATTTTTTACGAGTCCGCTACCGCTGCGCGCCACCACTACCCCCGTATATATACGTAAAGTTCGCGGACTCTGCACGCTTACATTCCATCTCTCCCTCTCGCTTTTGTGCTTCTCTGTATTTCGCTTGGCTGCTGCAGCACAAGTGCAGGTGCGCTGCGGTAGAGGAGGCTTTTCTCGCTGCGCTGGAGGCGGAAAAATTTTTGGAACCTTTTTTTTTTAAATATCTGCGGCTCTATGGCGGACCGAAAACTACTGCGTTCGATGGGTCCTTTTTTCGTAGCTGTACGAGGATCCCTTTTTTTTCCTATATTTTTTTTTGTTCAAGGAATAACGGCTTGTCAATATGTTACGGGCAAGAATTTGACAAAAAGCTAGCAGTGGGCTGTAGGTTTAGTTACGAGCGTATTCGAGGATTGGTGGAGCGTATTTGAAAGGTAAAAATGAAATGATTATCACGACGGGTCGTTAATTGGATGTGTTATACCAATAATCCAATAATTTTTCACATGCCGAAATCTAAATTTAAAGTTATTTTTGCTTTTAATATCAAACTTCCATATATTTCATAGTGGAACAATAGCCATTTCTATTATCCATGAAAATGAATCCGTGTACCTTGCGTGGGTCGAGCAGATATTTATTCGTCTGCAAAATTGTCCTTTAGGAATTTCCAAGCATCTCTGTCTCACGTCTCAGAAACGCCATAGTATTGGATTTGTTTTTCAATACTTTAAACAGCTTTGACTTGTTCGCGTCGTTCCGCCGCAAAGGAGATCCGTACATGAGAAGTATCGCATTGCTGGTGATGGTGCGCGCGGCGGGCAGCATCTATCGGGAAAAACTTTTCATCTAAGTCGTATCGAGGGGACGGCCGCATCGTTCGATTCTCCTGGGACACGGTAAGAGAGGGAGATGGAAACACCACACGAGATTACGCTGTAGCCACTGGACGAATGGCTGCAATCGCAATCTTATTATTACAAGGACCCGAAACTGTGCACCCCTAACACATTGCAATCAATCGACATGAGCCATTGGCTCGTTCAGCAATCGGTTTCGTCACCTTTTTTAGCTGTATAGCCGAGCAAAAAGCTGCATCGAACGGCGGGAATCAACGGACGAATAAAGGCCTGCGAGAAAGTGCATCTCGCGCTTACTGGGCAAACAAAATTTGCTCCGGCACTCAGCATGCAAACTATCCTAATTCAAGGGAACAAGGGCCTCTCGTTAGCCGAAATACAAGCATTGAACGCGCGCACGAGCAAGAGTCTGAGTATAATAGCGTAGCTCTCTCTCTCTCTCTCGAGCTGAACGTTTGGACGAAGTGCAGTGCTGCGCCGAGTTGCTTGTTAAGGATCTGGCAGGGCCAAGTTTCTCTCGCGCGCAGAGGAGGCGGCCGCGGCGGCGGCTACTACTACTGCCTGGTCAGGCCAAAGTGAGAAGTGAGAAGCGAGAGAGAGAGAGAGAGAGAGAGAGAGAGCTCGGTCTCTAGCCGACTGCAGGGAGCATAATGCCCGCTGGCGTAATTCAAGTTACCCTCCTTTTCGGGAACACTCCCACACATACACACACACACACACACGCACACGTAATACGCCGCCAGACGTTTGCGCCCGCTGTGTAGGTAGCATGTATAGTGCCGCAGCGTCTCAGTGTCTAAATTTCTAAGGAGTCGGACCATATCGCTGGCAATGCATCACCGCGCCCCGTGTGCACTCGACAATCTGTACTAATACTCGTCCTTGCCTTATTTCTCTCTCTCTCTCTCTCTCTCTCTCTCTCTCTCCTTGTCCGCATGCGCAGCTCCTGTTCGTGCTATTTTTATTTTAGGGTGATACGCCCCCTTTAAGATCCGCGTTTCTTTACTATATATATGTATATATATCCTTTTTCAACGGCTTATCGCGAATGAGAACGTATATTGGAGTGAACTGAGATTCTGGTAACTGCGATGAAGACGTTTAGGGATATTGCGGATATATCATTTTCATCAATCCTAGTACCAAATTATAGGGTATAGGCTTACCGCACATATCCTTTTTCTACTTGATCGTACTCTACTTTCAAAACTGCGAATAAGCTACATAAGCGAAAACGATGATTTTGGAGTATTTTCCATCTATAAAATGGAAATTGAATTATTAATAAGTAACAACAATTTCAAATGTATCGTAAAATAACACAATTCTCAAAAATGCTTCTATAACGTTATAGTCAATGATTAAATTAAATTACCCTTTGAACGAATTCTCTAAAGCACTATAAACCAATCATCCCCATTTCGCCAATACCAATTTTATCCAATGCCTTTTTATTCTTATCTCTTGACTCGCTCAATGATCATCTGCTTATTCTTCCTCTCTCTCTCTCTCTCTCTCTGTCTCTTTACTTGGCTCCAGCTCGCTCTGTTTATTGTCATTGAGCAATCGCAGTCAAAGGCGACACGCTATTTGCTAATACGTCCGTTCGCCAGTTAGTCGCTTTATTTGTCAAAGAACCAAGCGGGAGAGAGAGAGAGAGAGAGAGAGTGAGTGAGTGCACGGGGAGCAAAGTGCAACGAATATAGAGTAAGACAGATATATATACACGAGCGGGGAGTTCGAGAAACAGTGGAGCAAAAGCAGAGAGAGAGAGAGCATGTGATGAAAAGAGGGTAAGATAGAAACAGGAGAACAGACCAGAAGTTCAATACGTACAGTGACAGATAGAGGAAGAGGGAGGGGAGGCTCAAAGCAAACGATCACGCGTGTAATTCGTGCGCGAGCGAGCGCAAAGCGACGGGTGCCAACTGAAAGAGAGAGAGAGGATTGTCGAGCAACTGAACACCTCTCGATTGGTCGAACCTGCATATTTTATCAGCTCCGAGAGATCCACGCGTGCAGTGCAAAACACAAGCCGTTGTCCGTATCAATTACTCGGGAGTCGGAACTCGCGGTGATGCGCACACTGCTTCGCTCTCTCTCTCTCTCTCTCTCTCTCTCTCTCTCTATCTCTCGACCAAATGCAAACAGACGAAGAAGGAAGAACAATGGTAAATGGGGCGTACGAGGAGAAATAAATGAAGAGACAGGCGCGCGACGAGAGATGCAGAATAAGTGAGACGAATGTTCCGCGTGTGCTGTCTGCTCGGTCTGTTAATTCGACAAAATACATTTGCACGGTTGTGAATGAAGCTGTTTCAATCGAGCGATACGTTGATTTTATTAATTAATAAATTTCGATTACATCACAATCATCTATATATATATATATATATTTGTATATGAAAATCATTGACCCAGTTGTAAATTGTGTTGCGATAGTTAAATAACGCTAAAGAACATTAATTAGATTGAGATTTATGGATGACAATGAACAGGGCGATAAAAGCGTCACTCAATTAATTAAAATTCGCAAGCGTAAATTATTGGCAGCACGTGAAACGTTTAACAAGGAATCAAATTAACGGGGGACTATTAATTGTTTTTTTGTATCTTCGAGAGGCCACAGAATCACAAAAGCGCCTCTCTGTTGGTAGCGAACGAGAGCAGCGATGGCGAATAAAATATGGGTAAGTTGAAGAGAGAATCGCTCGCACAGACGCAAACAATTACAGAGAGAAATTGCATATGCGACGGTGATGGAGGATTTACAGGAGAGAGAGAGAGAGAGAGATAGAGAGAGAGAGAAAGAGAGAGAGAGAGAGAGAGAGAGAGAGAGAGAGAGAGATGGGGAGCAAGGATGCGTGTGTCTAATTTGGGAGCGACCGTTTTAATTGAAATGTAATCCCAATTAAAATAAAGCCCGCAAATCCTCAGGCAGGCGAGTTTGACTGAGCGAAACGCGTCCCCGCGCGCGCGCCTGCATCGTCCCTGGAATAATAACGCGCACTCTCGCTGAAAATAGTTCGATCCGGTCCGATGTCTGTATGTGTCCGTGTGTGCGTGTGTTTGCGATCGTGATTTCCTCGCCCTCATTTCCTCTCTCTCTCTCTCTCTCTCTCTCTCTCTCTCTCTCTCTCTCTCTCTCTCTCTCTACCGCACACGTGCGATCGGTGTTTTTCGCCGATTATTTAATTTTTATTAGAGTTTATCGGGCATCACTGGTGAGAGTTTTATCTTTAAAAAAATATGTAGGACGTTCTATGGTTGGGATTGATGATTATGATTAAATGCAAATATGCTGGGAGCTTCTTTTTTCACGTAATATAGGAATTTAGTAGCTGCGCGCAAGTTAATTATACAAGCGTTTCGTGGTAATATTTCATATGCTAAATCCATTGTCATGGGAGTTCGTTTAGTTACATTAATTATCAAATAATGCATTATTGAGCTGTTATTAGTGCAAATAATAGATATATAATAAGAGTGATTAAATTATTGTTATTCACTGCGATTGTGCTGCAAAGTTTATTGTAATACAGTGACAATAGAAGGAAATAGATCGATGAAATACTCTACAAAATGTAATAGTCATCGAATTATAATTGTATTTATGTCTAAATCACACTTTTGTAATTAGTCGATACGTACAACTGATTATTATTACATGTTACATATGAACAACAGTTGAATAATTGTTAATTAGGATCGGTTGTGTTACTTTTTGCAAACTTCCGGGGCGCGCACTGAAAGTGAAAAATAGGTTTTACGAGAATAATTAAGCATTTTAAGACTCAATATATCACTGTAATTTGATAAGACTTTAAGAAAAATTTACTTCATTTTCCCTCCTTCTCCTTTCTTCGTTTCTCTTTCCGCAAAAAGAACTTCACGAGGCCAGTCGGTATTAAATCACAAAAAGTCCTTTTTATTAATTGCTTTTTCTTGCTGCCCCTCCCCCCCTCTTTCACTCCACCCTACTCCAAATTAGTTTCCCATTGTGAAATTCACAGACTGCAACAATTACCGAAGTTTTACATTTAAAGTATAATTATCAAAGAAAAGGGGGTAGAAAAAGAAAATGATAGAAGGGTTACACTTTCAACTCTTTGGGCGGCCAAAAGGGTGCGGGAAAAGGGCGTTTTAAGTGACAGGCGAAATTATATTTTGCCCAGGAAATTAGGGTGACGTCTGAGACGCCATCAACCTGTGTGAAATAAAATAGTGCGAGGAGTTTAAGGAGTGAGATTGGATGAGCAAGAGGAGCCGGGGACGTAAAAAAAGGTGGTGCTAAAGAAAGAAATGAAAAACTAGAGTGTATTAACTCTTTCCGTATCATCATCTAAGATTCACTACACGTACTTATTAAAAAACGGATTATATATGCATCGAGGGCAATTCAAATTTTAGGAGCATACTTTTTTTGTTTATGATTTATGCAAACAGAATACAAATGAATTTATGATAACTGCATTAATGAAAATTATATTTTTAAAAGAGTGTATATTTTAAGGTTTGGCGTTAATTTCATGGATATATACAACATTGATAAACCCAATTAATGTTCACTCGTTAAAACGAGCTCAAGCAATGATTAAATTCTTACTTCTGACTAAGTAAAGTCAGTCAAAAACACTTTCCTTATAATTTACTAGTTGTTCATTACCTAGTATAAGCGAGGCATAGAGTTAAACGCACAGTTGAAATTACGTAAAACGGGAAAGGGGGAGTTACAGAGAGAACGAAAAGACGTGTAAAACTGCTAGAAAAAAAAATAAAAGGAGAAAAAAATAAAGGTAGAAAGAGATTATAATGCGGTTCAAAAAAGGTCGGAAAATAGAAAAAAGGGGGCAGAGGCAGAGAAAAAGCGAGGAAGGAGGAAGGGGCCAGGCAGTCATGTCGAGAGAATCTCTTTAATTAGAAACCCTTCGCATATAGAGCGGGTGGAAAATTAAATAAGTAAAAGGAGAGGCGCGAGGGAGGAAGAGTCGAATGTACAATGAAATTATCGTCGGCGAAGTTCCTTAAATTTATTTTCCTCGTTGTACTTAGGAAGAGCGCGTATGCCTCTTCAGACAGTGACGGCTCGGCTCGGGCGAATGAATGTTAATTGAAAAGATAAATTGTCGAGAAAAGAAATCGGACGTCTTCCGACTTGCTTCCTCTTGCTTCTTCCTGTTTTTCTCATTATAACGCTCAAGAATTCAGCTTTAATACTTGTATAAAATTGTTTGGTATTCATGGGAGTTGGCTTCTCAGGGTGTACAATATAACGTTTTTTAAAGTTTCAATGTGAACAGTCCTTAACGAGTTCAAATGCTTGTTTTTACGGTATAAAACGTGATTGAGATGAATGTCTTATCCAGAAGGATGTTTTAAATTGTCGAAAATGAAGTACTTTTATACCAGTAATATGATGCGTTTGTGAATTTATTCAGTAAATTATGAATTTTTTATGTATAAATTTATTAGGAAATTATATTATAAAAAATAATATATATTTTAGACATTTTTAAAAGCTTGCAATGTCTAGTAAGGTATGAAAAATACAATAATGAATTTAAAATTAATGTCATTTTAAATACTGTGTGTATGGATAATGTTTCCAATAGAGATAGATACTTAATATGATGTTTATCAAATGTTACGTTCCATATATAGATTTATAGAAAGATAGATCTCAAGTCATATTTATTGATTAATTTTATTATCAACGTATTCCGTAAACCAATAACATTTTAATTTAACGTTTCGGAAAAATATTTTTTGATTTGATAATTAAATGGAAAGTTCTAATTGATTTTTATTGAGGTTCTTGACCCAATTTCTGTGCTATTAGGAATATCTCTCGCATTTATGAATTAATAAAAATCCTTTATGACTTTAATTTCAACTACTCCAGATTAATATTCGTTCTGGACGTTATCTTTTTATTGTAAGATTAAAAAAATTTTGTTCACTCATTTTTAATTTTTTATTTAAATTAAAATTAAAAAATTAAGGAATAATTTTCCTCTTCCATTTTTACCGCACGAGAACATATTTTCGTACTTCACATCTCGTTTATATATGTTATGTAAAAAATATTAATAATTATTAGATAAATTGTATAAAATTTTCCTTTGTGTATGTTTCTGACTAAATTAATAAGAATTTGAATTCGTAATTTCGAGTGCCTGTTTGTTTGTCTTTATTTTACTAATTATTCATTATTTAATTGATGGACGCGTCGACGTATGCGGATGTGAATACGGTTGTCGCTACGGGAAAATGTCAAGCAAGCATTCAAAGAGGATTATTTGCTTATCAATTTTGCCTTTATCGATTGCTGATCGTCAATAAGCATGGGAGTTGTCGCGACACGCAAGCGAAGAGGCTCGTGCGTTGTCGATAGACATTAATCGATTAAAATATTTGAAAGGATTGCTAGGTAATTTTGTTTATTGGTTAGCATGGTATTAAAAAAATAAGACAGACTCGGCAGGACCTTTCAGGCTCTCGAATCGAGCTTTTCGATCTGAGCGACCGTTAATTTCAAGTATTGTAGATATGTTTATTGTCAATAAATTCAATGTTAAAACGAACCAATTTCAAATTGTTGTTTTTAACACACACATAGTAGGTCCTTGCAAAAGGAAGTACATTTGTATATTGTCCAGGAACTGAAAAGTTCGGAAGAAAACATTGTGTATCCATCATCCCAAAGCTTCCTCTGTACGACTATCGCAAAACTAGTTACAATGGCAAAAGGTTCTCCGGGTTCGTATTCCAAATCACAAGCTCTCTCGCGTTATACAGCTTAGATATTTACGGGGGGGGGGAAGAGAGGAGGCGACGAACCTCTGGTACTGTCCTCTTTTTTCTGCGGTCGCGTTGAGGCTGCAGAGTCGTTCAGCGGTCTAGCAATTATTGAAAAACGATTATCCGAGGATGGTGGGGCGTCGAGAGTGTACGGGGCAGTGGGCATATTTCTGGGTTTGTTTAGTCCGAGGTGCGCGTGTGAGCCGCGTCGTTAGGATCGTATAAACTGTATTGACGCGGCTGCAGCTATACACGCGCGCTCTCTCCTCGGCTTATGTACTTGGCGGCGGAAAAATCCCTCGGTGAGGATGCAGCATCCGTGGAGCGTATACATATATATAGGCGTGGAGACCCGAACAGTCGTTTGTTTTTCTGGCCTCCTGTGGGTTTTTTGGGCAGAAATTTCATGGTGTTGTCAAAGCTGCCGTAGATTAGAAAAAGTTTGACTGTGAATTTTCGTTACCAATGTTTAAATTTTAAATTGTAAAATTAATTGTATTTAGTTAATAAGATCATTGTAGAGATCCAACCAAAATGAGGCTTTATGTTTATACAAATTGTCAGTGTATTCAAATATATGTTGAGAATAAATGTCCCGTTAGCAAATACCAACGTTTTATTTATGTTAATTACTTTTCGCGTAATGTAGGATTGCGTGAGCATTTTTTGCAATTAAATCCAAAGCGAAAATTGCCAAAACAGCCAAAACAGAGTAAGCTGGGCATTCACACAACTTTTATCGTATATTGGCAGTAAGGACAATTTATCATTGAAACTAAATATTTGCATTTGATCACAATATAATACGTAAAATCAAATTGGCCGAATTGACAAAAAACTAAAGCGGAGCAGACTAAGCAAGAGCTCAATCATCCAGATTGAAAAAGCAAGCTTCAATTAAGAGACACGATATGTTTTAGTTTCTCTGAAATTAGATTCTCAAGAGCCCTAATTTAATTTTTTTTGTTTAAAATTACAGCTCTGTAATGATCTTTTAATATTGCTGGCATTAAAATCGCTGTCGTTATATGGCTTGGCTGTGAACCAAGTCACTGCGGCCGCGCGCGCGATAGCATCTACCCGATGGTAGATATTAAAAAATTCATACGGGCGATATAAATATATTACACAAGGTATACATACACGCTTAAAACTAAGTTTCCCGCATTAAATATCGATTCGAGTTATTACGCGAGGTTTTAGTTGCACGACACCACTGAGCAGGCCGAGACCGCAGTATATGCAGCCAATGGCTTATAATTTAGCCCGAGTACAGTTTAATATGCATCGAAATTGCGACGATCGGTTTAATCGAAAAATTCCTTTCCTCGACAACCTGCTGCACGGAAAGTCTCCAAAAATTTGCACTTTTTGCTTAAGGTGCATTCATACTGTCGCCCAAATAATGCTAACAAATTTAGTGAATCCATTATATAAAAAAAAATGTTCAAACAATCATTTTCAAAGCTATCGATAAATCATCGAGTATAATTCTATCTATACTTTTATCGCTGATGCAATTAATAAGAGATCTGTCGAACGCGGTGTAATTTGGTTTCCGTACATCTGCAAGCGCTGATCTCGATTCCCATTCACGATTAAAAAGTAAATCGATCACTCTGATTGCACGTGTGTGAGGTCTCTTAAAATATTTTGGCTCGCTCCATAATTGCCCTCCTTCTCTCTGTCTTATACGTTTCCTTTATAGAGATTATAGAAGCACAAGAAAGAGAGAGAGAGAGAGAGAGAGAGAGAGAGAGAGAGAGAGAGAGAGAGAGAGAGATCGCACAAGATCGTGAAATCGCCCGGTAATCGCGACATTTTTTCTCGTCCCCGCCAGAGAAACACTATCATTATCCACTGTTTCTCAACTTCTCCATCGTCCTTTCAAGCGGCTTCTCCTTCTCTCTCTCTCTCTCTTTCTCTCTCTCTCTCTCTCTCTCTCGCTCTCTCTCTCTTTCTCAGTGCGCAGCTTACTTTTAGGCGATACAAAATCACGTAATGAGACGTCTCGTTCGCTTTCGATGGCCATATACGCCCATACCTATTGGAGGTACAGTTTTAATAAAAAGTGCAGCATTAATTTAGCTTTTTATTTTGACTCGCTTGATACAATCCCATAAAAGTTATTCAACAAATTGAACAAATTGATTTTTAGTTCATTCGAGTGTTACGGGAGTAAAGGAGTCACGGTATGCAAAACTCGATTTATCAGCTTTACGAAACACTTTCTGCTGCATTGACTTTTTACATTAAAAATTTAGAAAGGGCAATATTTTTTGTTTTAATCAATTAATTTATTCCATTATTTCTAGTAACTTTAATTCTACGTAACTTTACTCTTGGAATCAAATAATAAAGCAGGCTGCGCTCTAAAATCGATTACCTTACGCTTCGACAACTGATTAGAGCTTATTAGATGGTCCGACAATGAATCCTTCACTTACTTCGCCCATCGAAATGCATTAATTGAATCAGTGCAATATACTCAGCCAACGCAATCTCACCCAAACTGAAAACTTCACTGCTAATTATACTCAAATTAATCGCGAAGACAAGTATATAAAAGCATCGAATAAAGTATCTACTCTCAAAATACTTTTCGCTCAACCAAAGACCTAAAAGTATTTTCAACTGTACCGAGTAATGGAAACACACTTAGGCTGCATCAGGTACGAAAATAGAATGAAAATTAAATTTCCCCAACCGCATCGAATTAATCTCGAAAGAGCCAGAGCGCTCGCGGGGTATATACACTATACGTAACATCTCCTTTTTACTTTTGCCCTATATACGGGGGTCCTGGTGCAGCCAATATTCGCTTAATGGCCATTACGTCGTACACGTTTCTCTTATATATTATACAGAGAGAGGGCCGAGGGACGCAGGAGTGCATGAGACGCCAGTAGCCCGCGGGTGTATAAAGTCACGTGGATTTTGGAGGCACACCGAGGACACACGCGCACCTGTTCTTCTCTCTCTCTCTCTCTCTCTCTCTCGTGATTGCTCTTGGCCGGCTGCCGACGTACATATAATGACGCCGTGGTGCGCGCGCGAGACTCGCGTAATCTCGGCCCATCATTATGCTTATAAACGCGTGTACGCACGCCTGTACTTTATAACGACGAATTTCTCTCGAGAGGCTGATGGTGCAGATGCGCGCGCGCGCCCGCCTGCATTATCATAAGGAAAGCCCCGGGACAAATTTTCGCTCGCCTGGATTGTCCCAAATGACACGAGCATGTACCACCTGCTGCTGCTCTACCTTTTACCCATTATATGCGCTGCACTTTGTTTACTTCTTGGTTGTTTTTCTTTTTTCGGTTAAAAAAGTGTATTTTGGGTGACCGTTTGAAAATGAAAAAATTCCAAGACGTTCTTTTTGCGCATTTGAATACGAAGTGAGATTAATAATTCGACGTTGAACATGTTTAGTTTCGTTATGTCGAAGCAGCTCGAATGTATGGTGTAATTAACCATATATATATGATGATATGCAGTGGGAACTTCATTAATCTTGAAAAGATTGATTTATGATATAATCTTTACGATATAATCATAAATTTGTATAATGTTATTATGTACAATGGAAAATGATGAAAAATATTTATTCGAACTGGTTGTATTGTATTGTTAATTCGGTAATATTTACTTGTAATTTATAAAATTGGATTCGGTATACTGTATAAAGCTTATTATTCGAGTTTAAATATTCACTTTCGCTTTATACGGCAGCGATTATTGTGTCTGTGTGCTACTTATAAATAAAATAAATAGCAGTATAAAATTCAAGTATTTATATATAAATGCGGGAACAATAAATATTAAGTGCGTTCTGTATGCATGAAATACGCTAGTGAAATAATGGATTTAACTAGATAATTATCTATTAAGTGCTATTAATAGCAATTCAAACTTTGATTAAAATTTACAAGACTTCAAGTAATAAGGTGTTCTAAAACTTAGGAAAGTGCGAAATTAACAACAGATGACGCAGAAATGATGGCAACAATAGATGAACCGCTCGTTATATAAAACGCAATTCGCTCGGACGATCGGCTATACGCGTGCAGAAAAGTGGTGATTCGTGCAAAGCAACCCATATCTCGCCGATTTAGGCGAGTAAATGAAGCCTAGTACGACAATGGAGGATGAACAAGGATGAAAAAGAAAAGTAGAAGTCGGTTTTTTTCTTCGACGTCTGATTATCGGGATTTTGAAGTTAGTAGATACCCCTTTGAATTCGTCGAGTGTGCCGAACACAAATAAGGGGCTGGAAACTAAAAACGTCCTAGTCAGAATAAAGGATGTAGTTCCATTATAATAGTCAAAATACACGTGTTCTGAAAGAAAAAAAAAAAGAAAAAAAAAAAAAAAAAGTTGGAATTTGTTTTGATTTTAACCCAGTCCCTCGCCATATTTCTTAATTATCCATTTCTTGTACATATTAATTTTTATCTCAGACATTCGAATGCAAAAGATTTAGAAAAAATTAGGTTACTTGGAAACATCTAGATTTTTCCGGATTTCTTGAAGACTGTCTACTAGGTCAAAAAAGTTTAAAAATACTTTATAGTTATGCAATTTGAAAATCAAACAGCATAGATCGATCTTTTTGTGATTCGTATTTCGATTTTAAGTAAATTCTAATTGTTTTTTAAGCTTGAAATGGTGGGCCATCTTAAAAATAACAAAATCCCGTATTTTTTAAGTTATTTTGACATGCATCTCATTAACATTACTGGGAAGTACTGGAAATACAAGAAAATTGATTGCCATTCTTAGTGAATTTAAAATTATTTTTAACTTAATATTTTTACGTTCATTGAACTCCGTTGAAATATTTTGATTATTCTGCGACGACTAAAAAGTCAAAAATCAAATAAACGATTTTAATTTATTATGATATTTGAATAAAACGTACAATCTACAGCTATAATATCATTCTCGAATACATTTGCGATTATTATAAATTACTATTCGTATGGTAATTCTAACAATTTTTCATTTTATCATCCGCGAGGAATATCGTTGGTTGATCAACGGTACACGTTTACCATAACTAGTTTATTTACTTTATGCATCATCGTCTGTACGCAAATTCGCTATTGGACTCCAAGGCATTCGCCACTTTTGTCCCTCTCTCTCTCCCCCTCTCTCCCTTAGATATGACTTGTCTATATTGCCGGTTCCAATTGCCCTTTAGATTCCTATTCTGCGTTTCTACTTGGAGCATCGCTTGGTAATACGACGATTGCTTCGTTCTATTCTGCCCCCGAGGCTGATGATACGCACTTGAACGAACGAATTGTTATAATGTCGACAGATAGGATCTCAATTTCCTCTTTCATTATGATATATGTGCGCAGTTCGACCATAGGGGTTTCTTTCAAAGTCAGAACCAAGAGTGATAACTAATTATACAAGATGATATTTTTTCGTTATTTTAATGTAAATTTATGAATACGTTTATATTGATTATGAAATTTAAATTTTATTTATGTATCTTCTGGTTTTTTTGCGTTATAGTTAATCAATACAACCTTTAAGAAAATATGCCAGAGACGTTAATCTATTTATTTTAAATACCGATACTAGAAAGATGGAGAGACACGAATGCCATAATTTTCGTGAAAAACAAAGGTGAGTAAGCTAAGTACCAAAAAATATTACTTTAATGCATATTATCCAGAAAATGCGTTTTCTTTGGTTTTAAATCATTCATAATTAAACAGATAACGCGAAAACAAATTGACCAAAATTTAATTTGCAAAGCCATTGATGCAATAGTAAATTTGAATGAAGTCGACCGTACAACAGTTTCAAACGCAAACAAATTCGATTTGAAAAATATACCCCTTTAATTTATGCCATCCACCAAGCAGAAGTAAACAATCTCAGTCGTTGGAGAAAAAAAACTTGCAGTCACCCAATATTTTGTACACCCTATCTTCCACCATGTACGAGGGGAATATTCATAGTCTATCCACACACACGCTGGTGTACACACGCTGGTGTACACACGTCATACGTATACAGGAGTTTACAGGATCTGCCATTTTTCTTGTACAACCGACCTCTCGCGTATATATACAGCAGCATATCGGAAGCAGGAGCGAATTTTTCTTTGTCACTTCCGGGCTGATTTTTCATGAAAAAGTTTGACGCGATTCGCCGCATCGGGTTGTGCCACCGCGGGGATATGGACGAAAATTTATACACTTCCCCGCGGCGGCGACTCTCTGCCTCTCTCTCTCTCTCTCTTTCGCGCTGCACGTATACTTCTCGATCAATCAGAAAGTGGATATATGCGCTCACACCACACACATGTCCGCTGGGTCATATATACACGCGGCTATACGATGAAATTGAACCGCTGTATACGTACGTGCGAGGAAGGCTATTTTATAATAGTATTATAGTAATTGCGTGTAGAGAGAGAGAGAGAGAGAGAGAGAGAGCTACCAGAGCCGTCATGTTTGATAATGGAAAATGCCTGATTTATAGATAGGACAAATATTAATAAATGCAACGCGAGAATTCGCTTTGACCGAATTAATATTCAATCGCCTTTTCATCGCGCATCCATTATTTAATGTTGCGCATGGATCGCGCGCGCACATATATATACTCTCTCCTTTCTTTGTGTACATACGTGGAAACAAAAGAGACGCCAGTTTGAGCGACGATGCGCGAAATGTTTATAACCCGCGTCCGTCACGTGTTCGCATGCATTATAACCGAATGTATAACGCACTATAGACTTTTTTTGTATTAAATTCATTATCTTCGTTGTGTTTCAGATTTCAAAGATAGCTAAAGAATACCAAGTAATTCGTATTAAACATATTAAATATAACAAAACCACGGCGAAACCGTCAGATTATCAGCATATACAAAAATTCTTGAAATAACGAAGCGTTATTCAAATCGATGAAACAGGCTTTTCTCCAAGACACGTTATCTCGAGAAGATTGCCACATTCTCCAAGCGACTGTTCATCTCCTAAGAAGGTAGCGAAAGTTTATCCAATATTTAATAACCCAGTCTCGGCGGCAATTAAAAAAGCGAATAAAGAGATTCCACGCCCAGGTTGAAAAGTTGCCCCGTACCCGCGCCTTAACTCCCCACCCCCCTCCCCACTCACCCGAAAAAAGACCCTACCTTGCTCCGCATGCACGTGCATCTGCGTAAAGTAGAGCTGAAAACTCGCTGGGTCGGAGGAGGGAGGGAGGGAGAGAGAGAGAGAGAGAGAGAGAGAGAGAGAGAGAG
>UELV01178637.1:0-41318 GCA_900490015.1 Megastigmus stigmatizans | reverse complement strand
TATATATATATATGTATGTATGTATGTATGTTTGAGAAATTAGTTTAACAATTTAAAAGCGGTGTTTTTGTATTTCTAAACATAGGTTGGTGCTCTCTTAATTTGAGAATATAATTTTGTAGCTTTGGTTTACATCTATAATCTAGTCTTTCAAATGTGGAAGGAACGAAAGTCCTTAGTCGATGCTGAGTCACAATTTTTATAACTAATTCTTCCTATATGATTTTGCTAAATAAAAATCTGTAAAAATACTATATTAAATTTTATACCGTTACTTTTTCATAAAATATTCGTCTTTTTTATCATCAGCAAAGAACTGAATCAAACGCGTCTACGAAACTAGAAATAAAAAAAGTTCGTATTTTCTCACCTCGAACCTCGCGGATAAATCTGCAATGAACAAAAAAGTTGAATCTCGTAAGCACATCCCGCGAATCATTCGTAACGAGAGTGAAGCAAACGAAGATAGTTCTCCGGGCTGTGCATTAACAAAGTCGAGCGAGTCAGTACGGAGATCGAAAGGAAAAGCCAGCTTTCATTTTTCACCGGGCTAACCGAATTTGTCGAAGCGCGGGACCTCGGACATAGATTCCTATAGACGCACTAAACCGAGTGCGAGTCTCGGGAGTGGGGGAGGTGAAATGTATGTGCGTGCGAGAACCGGCGGGATATCTAATTTCAGGGCTATTTCGATGGATGTGAGACGTTATCCGGGATCCCTCGCGCGCGTCCGCCTCTCCTCCGCGCACGACAAGCCGATAGTCGCCGCTATCATTTATACGAATTACGAATCCCCCTGCTGAACTCGCCCCAACTCCGCCCGAGTCTCTGCCTATATACTGCGTGAGACCTCAGGGGTTACTGGATCGTTTGTTATTATTAGTTTCGGGGCATCGCCTTGTAATGGGCCGGTAATGCTGTTTCTTCCTCGTGTTCTTCTCTTGTCTTCTCCTCTTCTTACTTTTTTTTTTATTTTTTTTTAACGCGTTATATGCTTTGTTCTACATGGCGCCGTTTAGGCTGGAGGCGGTTGCCTTTTGGCGCGTTGGACCATATTTCAATTGAATAGCTTCGGGTGATTGATAATTTTGATTCTTCGGTCGCGTGGAGATGAATATATTGTCTAGAAGTGTTGGAATCTGGGGTTTGGCTCTGTTCTGCGCAAAGTTATATAGGAAAAACGATTTTCGAAGGACCATTGTGAGAATAAGCATACTTATCATCAAAGGTTTATAAAGATTTTTTTACTTTGAGTCATAATTAACAAATTAAAAAAAAAAAAAAAAACTCATCGTTAATTAAAATAGTTTTATCAGCACAAATTAAAGCTTTAAAAAATCGAAAATTTCTAATCAATTAATTCCATTTATGTTTTTTATTCGTTGTAAAAATATTCGTGTTATAAAAGTTTCATCATTTGGCATCAATCTTATAATAGTATTAATTTTTTTTGCAAAATGTATATTATAAAAAACGTATCTGAATCCACTTTCGGTAGTAGTAGTTAAGAGTATTAAATTTCACCATCTCTTATTCAAGAAACATAAATCGTTTACACATGCGCTACTTTTTAAAAAGGATGATGCCCACGAGATTGAAATAAAATGCAGTATTTATGTGGAACGTACAAAACCTATGCTATTATTTAGTAAGTTAAAATTTTATTTGAAAAAAATTGAACCACCTTACTTAAAGGGAAGATTAATGTTTTATTGAAAATTAGTGTTTTTCTATAATCGTCTGCTTCTACTGCCATGTGTTAAGTATCGGAAACAATTTAATTATAAAACAATATAATTTTAACTCTACCTTTTTTAATATATATTTCCCATCTAGTAAGGGGGTTACATTTTTATGCTCTAAAGAATAGTGCAAGTTTCGTACGTTTCCCCTTTAACTTTATCATAAGCAGGTGTGGGCAGGTATGGGCATCCCCCTTACACAAAAATTAAAAAGAACTTATACATAATCAAAATCACTTTGAAATACAAGAAGGTATTTTTCACTTTCAGCTGAGACAAAAATCCCAAGAATATAAGACCTGACTAGTAATATATTAGTCGTACAGACGAGATCTCGCGGAGAAGTTACGGATGTACGCATATCGTTTTACAATTATATACACGAGCAGAGCGTGGCAGGGAGCAGAGCAGCATATAACTTGGACGCAAAGCGCGGAGCTGGGGGTATATATACATATATATATATAGAGAGAGAAAAGGGTCGTCTACACGGCAACAGCTCCTTCTCTCCGCTCGGGGCGTTCGTCATATTATGTTTACTTCTGCTGTTTACAACTCCGTACCCCCCCAACCCTCACCCGTGCTTTGCGCGTCTCTTGCTCCTGCACTCGAGGGATGATTTGATCAAGAGGTACACGTTCGTTTCTGTGACATGGAGACCATTTTAAGAACATCGCCGTGCTCTAATCCGCATCGCCTTTACTCTGTCATTATACTGTCTGCAGTAATATTCTATACGTATTGTGCAGCTTATTTGATCCTCATCGTGGTTGATGCTTTGTCTTTCTTGTTTTTTCTTTTACGTTACAGGTATCGCAAACTTTGGGCTTTGGGAACGAGACTTCGTATTGTCAAAATTAAAAGTACCCACATGGTAGCGATGAAGGCTGCGATACCGACGGATAGTTGTGCTGGCAGGTAGATGTTACGGCATGATTTTTCAAACGTTCTGGTTAGAGCTTTCATTGCTTTTCCGAGTATACCCCCCTAAACATCTTTCCAATAAGTCCTCTTTTGTCTAATCTTTATAAATCGGTTCAATTGCTTCCAAAACGTCAGTTGGTAAAGGTTTATAGTTGTGACGAAGGATTTTGTTCGGATTTATGGCTTTTGCGCGCTGATACTTGCACCGTGAGTTCTCTCCCCTTTGACACTTTTCATGCCACGGAGTTTTCTCAATTGAACTGTAGCGGTAAAATCTGGCCCAAATAGAGTCTTTTATATTTTGCACACAGTCAGACATTATTACAGTTATCACAAGTGACTTTAACGTAATAAAAAGCTAATTTATCAATCATTTTTTTCGGCTAGTCTACCTTTGCGGAGTCCTTTTGGCTGTGCTGCTCTGTCACCTTTTCGTTTTTGCTGTGTTTCATTGACGCCTTTTTTTGCTCTTTTGCTTTGCTTTCGAGTTTTTTTATGTACAGTTTTTGGTCCGATTACTTACACTGATTTCTCTATACAGTTTAACTTATTTTAAAAGACCACCGTACGTTTTTGAATCACCATCGCCAACGTAATTTAGAAATCTCTCATTTAATTCAGGTACAGCGAGAGATCGTTATTATCCCCAAGGGAGGAATTACAATAGCCGCAGCTGCCTACCTGCATTCACAGCTAATCAAGGCTCCTTTGCTTAAACTCGTGTATTTCCGTAAGTTATACCCCAATTTCGTTCATATTTTAACACAACAGTTTTGAAATGTTGTATTTTTAGATCGGAAAAAATCGAATTTTTCAAATTTAGAACTGCGTTTAGCCTCTTGAGAATCACTCCTGTTTTGACAAATAGAAACGTTTTTTTTTACCATTTTCTTATTGTTATCTTGAAAGGAATATCTCCTAGCAAAAATTATCAACAGAGAAAGTTTTATTTTTTGTATTTTACAACTTTCGCAAGAAATTAATATATTTTTTAACACAAGCAAGATTTTTGCGTTTTTTAACCCATTAAGCGAGCTTAAAGTGACTGGTTCAAACAAAGGAGTAAAGTGGAAGATTATCCTCCAGGGCAGTGATCATCCGAGGGAATAATCGACTTTATTTTCGCGTTACTCTTCTTTGACGCATTATAGGTAAAAGATTTGAGAAATTTGTTCGTATGAACCTTAGGGGATAAGCGTCATGTCACGTTTTTGACGAAATGTCTCTATTAGCTAAATCTGTGATCTGAAGGGTAACTCGTTAAGGGTATATGCACTCTTCTTGTTAGTAGAAGACCAATAATAATCTTATAAATGTTAACTATTTATGGTCCATTGTAAAATACAAAAGAAATTTCAATCTCTTGATAAGAGAAAAAATAAAAGCATTATGTGAACTCACCCTCTTGGCGCTTCAGTATTCTCGATTCTTATATTTTTACCTCCTCATTTCCTTTAATTCATCGTCCCCATCATTATTTGCAGAACGCGAGGGTAGAAAAATAATGAAAGCGAGAAGAATCGAGTAGACTTCATTACTGACCGGGGAAACTTAGATTTAATGGCCGTGTAAAAGAAGGCTTGCCGCCTTCATTTTTTTTCTTCGTGAATGCGTTGTATAAAGTGGTAACGAGTCAACCATCTCACTAGGTATATAATGTTTTTTCTCACTTTTAGAGATTTATAATTATTATTCCGTGATTTTTACATTCTTATGTTAATATTTTTACAGATTAACGCAGTATTATGATATATGAATATGAATTGATATGTAACTTAAATGTTTTACGCTGAAAAAATAGTTAAAGGAAAAATTATTACTATACCGTCTAGATGATTTGGGATATACTCGTTTTCTGTCGAAAAGTGTGATACTGTCCAAGTTTATTCTGTAATAGTTTTCTTAGTTTATCATATTGAACTAATATTAGTATACGAAAGGAGATAATGCAAGCGAGAATGTATGAAGAATCCTAATACGATTATAGATAATACCTTATTAAACTTATAAAAATAATTCAAGCGTAAAGAATGTATAAAATTCCTCTTAAGAAAAATCCGTAAAAAAACGGTTTTTCAAACTTTTTACTATTTAATGATTTACTATGTATGACAATATATTGACTTTTTCAATTATTTTGTCTAATTTAACATCTTTATTTTATAAGTTCCCCTAATCACTTCTTTTAAATTCCTTGATTTAGCAAACTCTAAGCAATAGCTGTAGTTTCATACGTTCTTTCACGATCTTCTTTTCGATTTATTTTCTTACACTAACCACATCTTCTTTTATACAGTTCTGCTTTTTGATGCAGGGAATCGTAATTAATATCAGAAAACATTTAAATATTTCGAAGTTCTGGGGGGAAATAAAAGAAAGAGAATCGGCGCTCAAGTTGAGCAAAGACGATATAAAAGTTGGGGGAGGTGAGGGCGAGGAAGAAGACTCTAATCTGAACCCCTACCCTTACCGGAAGATTTTGCGCGAAGGGGTGAGGAGGTGGTAGGGGGATGGGAGGCCGTAAATATCATCTGCTAAATAAAGCTTCGTTTCTCCTCGAGTGCGCCGTCGAATACACCCCTTTCCTTGCCTATAAACATGTTTTGTACACATATACAGCGACTATACGGACGCGCTAAGACAAAGACTCGGGATACGGGATACGACGAGATGTCATTGTCCAACGAGGTATTGATAACGGAATGAGGGATGTGGGGGCGATGAAATACGGCCGCTGCAGCAGCCACGTGCCGACGGGGCTTAGTCGGGATTAGGACCAGGCGAAACTTTGCGAATGCGCTGATTTACTGACTGAAACGCTTCGCACTGAATTATCAGTTTCTTTAAATACTTGAATCTATCTGTTCATAACGTCGCCTCAGTAGAAAAAAATGCTATCTCAACTTTTCTGAATCAAAAGATGGTTATTTCAAGTTTTTTAATTAAAAAGATTTCAACTCGGCTTTTCGACATAAAAAAGTTCTATCTTGCAATGCATTTTTTCCTTTGCAGGAAATTAAATTTTTACTAACGCGGAAATCAAAGATCTTTTGTTTCAATATCTAACCTGTTGTTACAAAAAAAAATTTACTGAGCGCTGCAACATATCGTCATTACATTCCGAAACCTTCTACATCTGCAAAAGCTGTTCCAAAAATTCGGCCATGAAAATTCACTTTGCATTCACTCAAAAAAAAAAAGAAAATCCATCTTTTACCTGCGCGGATCGAGCAAAGACAAAAGAAAAACAATGGTTGACGCAAGTCGACGCGGCGCCCCAAACAAAACGCAACAATCCCCGAAGGAAACCGAAAGTCTGCGTGTATACGCGTCAAAGTCGTCACTGTCGGAAGTCCTTTCATCCGCATCGCGGTGTTGCTGCTGCTCCCGTCTCTCTCTCTTATTCCTTTCGCGCGCCATTAAGCAGAAGCGTTTGACTAACCGAGACAAAAATCCGGCAACGACATTTTTCCTTCCTCCCGCCGCTCTCTATGCTTTCGCGACTATATATATTTATATATAGGAAGCGGGGGAGCGCGGAATTCCAAACGTTCCAACATCTCGCGTGGCATGAACAAAAGACGAGGAGGAGAGGAGAAAAAAAAAACGAGGAGCAGAAGAAAGAGACGTGTATACACGCGCGTTCTCGCATCTTTCGTTTGTTTCAAGCGTCATTTGTTTGGCTGCCGCCGGAAAACGGGGGGTTGCGCCGCGCTCTTTCGCTCCGGCTCTTAAAGTATATACAAGCTGTATAGGCTCGAAATTTGTTTCGAGTCTCGTGTACTGGTTTCGCACCTTCGATATATTTTCTTATGCTTTTTAATGAACTGGGCGCGATGAATTGAGACTTCGTTGTGACATTTTTATGTTTTTCAGTGTATGAAACTTTTTACACTTACGGTAGAAAATTTAACCTTAAAGGATGAGTGATTGGTAAACACTGTAATATGCCATTATTCAAGCACAAAATTATATGAGATTTTGTCACGCGGACACAACAGGGTTGAAAAATTAAAAATCAAATTTCGCCCTTAGTCCAAACTTACATATGAAAAAAAAAAAAACAAAAAGATCTTTGGTATCTGCTAGGAAGAATTAATTTCCATGAAAGAAAAAATCCGTTTTCGCGAGATAGAACTTTTTTGACCTGAAAAGTTGAGATAGGACCTTTTCTAGTCAAAAATTGATCATGGTCTAATCCCTTATATAAAGTGAACAATTTATAGGTATTATTAAAATAT
Organism: Megastigmus stigmatizans; assembly: GCA_900490015.1. Classification (NCBI taxonomy): domain Eukaryota; kingdom Metazoa; phylum Arthropoda; class Insecta; order Hymenoptera; family Megastigmidae; genus Megastigmus; species Megastigmus stigmatizans. The sequence goes on along the minus strand of UELV01178637.1, from coordinate 34,411 downwards.
ACTTTTATGCAAACTTTTGAATCTCTATCTAGCTTTACATCTGAGTTATTGTATAGTTTTTCGACTTTGTTTTCTATCTCCGCTGATTTTTGACTTTATCTCTTGAAAAAATTCATGAAAACACTTTTTTATAACCGGATTTAAGAAAATAAATTTCTAGCTACAACCTAAAACTTCGAGTATAGAAAATTTATAAAATAAATCACTCTCTTTAAAAATTATAGTGGGGACATCGCTCTAAAAATTTTTTTTTTCAAAAATTCTTGACAAATTATCGAAACCCGATCAGAAAAGAAAATATATTTGGTGCGACAACCCCAAAAAAATATTTAAAATTTTTAAACTTGATTTCCTTCAAAATTTTTTAGGAGAACGATTTAAAGGCTTTATAAATTTTTATAGACTCAAGCTTTTAGCTTATAGTTTAAAGATACTAATTTAAAAACCACAGAGAAAAAAAAGTCTAAAAATTATGTTTAATACTGCATCTCAGCTGTATAGCCGGACAGAGACTAAAAATGTTTTACCTAAGTATATTTTAACAATTATTTACCTTTTATATTTTAGCACTAATTTATATTAGGGATTCGGTCAAGGGCAATTTCAACATGCTTATTCCGCTGAAGCATTTGAATAAGAACCCTTTTCCTCAAAGCCGACAATATGCACCTACAGAAAATAAGTTGAAATGAATGAATTGAATATTACGAGCAACAATTTTTATGCACCATAACCATCAAAATAAATCACCCTCCTTCAGTGCATAAAAATATACAAATATAAATGCGTTATATGTAAAATACATTTAAAAAATTTTAAAAAATTTCAACTCCCTTATTTCACATTTAAACAATGCATTTTTCTACAACGATAAGCGAACACTGCAAATAATGAAAAAAAAAAAAAAAAAAACAACAAGGAAAAGACAGAAAAAAAGAGAGAGAGAGCGCGTGTAAAAAATATGAGATAAAAAGAGAGAAGCCCGCTGCTCCGTTGGCACGAGCGCCAGGGCTCCGCGCGACGGAAAAGGATGCGGGAGAGATAGAACGAGCGAGACGGCGAAAGAGAGAGGCTAACGCGATGTGGGGTAGCAGCGCGTTCAGAAAGGCCACATTTGAATGCCACCGGATGGGGATGGGCGCTCTTTCATCTCGGCTTTGTCGTAAACTTTTCCTCTGCTTGCTTCCCCCCCCCCCATCCCTCCCCACCGACTTCCCTTCTCGCATCTCAGCGGATTCTCCCCATTTGCCTTTTTACTTGATGGCCCAAGTGGACGACATGCGGTATTTCGCTCCTCGGACGCACGATCGCCTATGTGTGGGATCCTTCGAGGATTCTACGTTATTTTTAAGACAGTAGGCCAGTGATTCACTGGTAAAGGATAATTGTGATTGACATTGGATTGACGACTCATTTTTCAGCTAATTTATTTGCCGTACCGCATAAAAAAGAATATTTGTTTAGCGTAAGCTTGAGTTTCGTCCATTTTGGCCAAATTTTGGAAATGAGTCTACCTAATGAGAATATAACCGTTACTAACTGAGATAAATAAATGTATCCTGTTTCGCGTATAAAGGCGTGATGCTTTAACAGAATAATTGTGGTGTAGAACTCTTAGAATATAATATATAGATTTTGATGATTTTCACGAAACTTGACTATTAATATATGTATAATATGAAATAAAAAGTACTCTTAGTCATCGCAATAAATAAGTTGGAAATACTTGGATCTAATTCTATAAGTAGTTAATGTATTTGTATTCTACTGTTCCAATAATGTAGAATAATTACTAAAAATATAAATAAATAAAATGTTCATATAACTCTTATTAGCCAAATCGGATATATAAGAAAATTTGATTTTCAATGGTTTGCATGTATATGTTAATAGAATATTTGACTTATTATGAAACAAAATCGATTGTTCCCAATTACAGTGATTCTTTCGAGGAGTAATAAAAAAAGAGGAGGAAAAAAAGATGGCGAACCCGATTCTGGTAAAGGTGAAGATAGGCAAGAGCAGCGGAAAAAACGAGCGAAAGAGCAAGAGAGAAGAAAGGAGATTTCTTTCATCAGAAAATAATTAAGCTTTTCTATGGAGATGATGGATTCGGTGGAACTGCCGTTCGTTCAGTCAACGTCAGAGGTCGACAATGGATTCAATGGTTGGAGTTCTCCTTTATTTAAAGTAGCATTGTGTCCTCCATACCTTCCTTCTCTCTCTCTCTCTCTCTCTCTCTCTCTCTCTCTCTCTCACTCGCTTTCATTCTCGCCGTCCCGCACTAGCTTCATCTTTTTTTAGCACCGACTCAGCTCTCTCTCTCTCTCTCTCTCTCGCTCTCTATCGCTCCTTCTTTCAATCTTCCGCTGGTTCACTCGCGCTCGAATATATACTTTCTCCGCGCGATCGGCAAGTGGATCAGTCAGGCCATTCTGACGTTGGCTGCTGCTCCGAAATGCCGTGGAGAATCGACGACTTCAGCGCTAAAGTAGAGGGAGGAGAAGGAGTAGGAGGCTAATGAAAAAAAAGAAATCCTGCCCCGTCATTCGGAGCCATCGGACCAAAGCCGAATCTTACTTGGCGTTTTAAATATTTCGTGTTGGAAAAAAAGGGAGATGTCTGTCCTCTTCTTCTTCGTCAGTTTTTTTTTACGAATGAAGATGGTATCTGCTTTAAATTTCATTCGCCGAATCAATGGAGAATGTCCTTCTTGACATTTTCTTATAATGTGACTCTGTGATCGCGCTACGGTAGGATATGTTTCAAGTTAGTTTCTTAATTGTTTTTTATATCCTACTTTTCAAAATCGTTTCATTTCGATGCTGTTGTTTGCTATACTTTTAATACTTCAGTTCAATACTTTCAGTGATTTTATTTGCAATCAGTTGGTAATGGGCTGTTCTTTACTTGTAAATAAACCTATTGTATTTATAAATAGGCGCGATCGATTGTATTTCTAATAGGGGTCATACGTAATTTAGTACCCAAATAGTCGGCATTCGTCTCTATCAATCATTGTATTGACTTTCTGAAATGAATCTCTCTTTCTCTAATTTTATTTAAAAACTTGAATTGAACCATGAATTTTAATATTCAATTCTTTCCGTACATTATTATAAAAATAAAAAAAAAGTCAAACGTCAATATAAAAATAACGATATATAGAGGTCATCGATGCAATTTATTTTATTACGTGGAGAATAAATAAAAGTGTAAGCGATCATAAGAGTAGAAATATATTTTCAATTTATTTAAAATTATTGAAAATTTCGATTTTGAATATAATAATACTTGGATGGTAACATTAAGGGTAATTTCGATATTATTTAAAAGCTCAACGTTGAAAATTCCGCCTCGGTAGTTTTAAGTTACTGTAATCTCAATTTGAAATAATCGAAAAAGCCGAGATGGAAAATAAAACGATTAACGCAGCAATTCGAGGCTATAGGGAGGAGGAAAAAAGGCGAAAAGCTTTAGTCTGCTGATTCCGCACGTAATTTGGCAGAGCGAAGAAAAAATTCCGAAACTCTCAGACATGGACAACTTCCCCGCAGTAATTCGCCGCGGTTCTTCGGAGTCTCGGTCGCCGGCGCAGAGAGGTTAAGGGGCGCCGTTTAGCGACATTGTCGTTTCGGAATATAAGCGTAGGCGCGTTTAAAAAAAAAAGGAGGCGGGGAGGAGGAGGAAAAGGATGAGAACGTGCGAAGGGAGCGATATTCTTCTCCATTGCCAACCCCTTTCGTGCCCAAAACGGAAGCCGAGTGTTACCTCTCTTTCTCTTTCTCTCAGTCGTTGGAAGTCGAAGCATTCGTTCGCAACGGCTGGTATTATTCCGAACCATTTGTCACCTCGGGTAGAAGGACGAAAACCCCTTTCGCTTCTCGATTTTCCTACTGGCCCTCGTGCACTTCTCTGCCTTCTCTTCTTCTATCGGCCCTTCCTCTCTGGTTCTCCTGCTTTTTCTTTTTTACTGTAGCCTTTGTTTTTCTCTTTGCTCACTAAATTTGATCATTTTCTTTCCTTTCTGTATGATTTCCTCCCACTTATTCTTTTCTTCTTATATCCTTCTTTCTTTTTTACTACACTATCTTTTTATTTACTTTTTCATTGTCGAATGTTACTTCTTTTAATCCGTTTCACTTTCATACGCGCGGTATAAAGTACATTCAATAAAACGGTAAAGTGCATTCATCTCTTACTTTTTAATAAAATCTTTATACAATTATTGGTCTGTGTAAGTAATTACTCCGAATTCTTTTCTCCTTACTTTCTTTTACTTTCTTACGTTTTCCAATATTTACCTTATTTTTCTTCAATTACTTTTCATCTTAATATTTTTACTCTTCTTATAAATATTATAGCCTATTATCAATCTAAACATGAGCCAAACTTTTTATAACTTGAAATCATCATCGTGTAATGTGGTGGCAAGGATTCACTCGTATACCGTTGTTACGTTTTTGTCACCCCTTCATGTTGCTTAGTATATAAGGGGTAGGGTAAGGAAGTGGCAATGGAAGCTGATTAGACGAGGGATTGCGCGAAAGATATTTTTTCGTATCACGCCCCATTTCTTTTCTCATCCATGAAGCTTAATCCGCGCAACTTTATTTTTGCAGGGGTGACAAAAAGGAAATTAAACGTAGTTCAGCCAGATTTTTTTCAATATTAGGTTAGCGGTGCTCGAAAGTGATCTGTGACTTTAACCTTGTTTTTATCACTGAACTGTGTTATGAATTGTATATTGTCGCACGTCTATACACATACTTGAGAAGCAATGAAAATAAATATTAATTTGTATAAGAGTAGATATAGCGACTGATCTAAATTATAAGGAATGTAAAAAAAGTATGCAGCATCTACTTCTTGTTGAATTGAAGAAAAGAAATTTGCTTTTTAATAAATCCAAACGTAAAATAGCTGGTGCATCCGAATCGTAAGTGCAAGCGGCGCCTTATATCACCGACATTTTTCAAAATCTCCTCGGACAAACGATATGGCGGAGTATAGCGCAGTAGAGAAATTCGGTGTACGCTCAGACGTCTCATTAATCGCCCGAGCCATAGCAGCTATACTCGCTCGCTTGCGCACGTATATATTTTTCAATTTTCGCGCTTTGTTTAGCTCCGCGCGCAGCCGTTTCACTTAAGAATCGCGAGGATTCCTCTCTCTCTCTCTCTCCTTCCACTTGCGTATATATTCATACATAAACATACACATATCTGCGTGTATATACACACACATATACCTACCGCTGGATATCTCGGGGATCTAATCTGCTAAAAGTCTGCTTAATTATGAGCGGTAGCTGGGAGAGAGAGAGAGAGAGCGCTTCTGTTTTCGGACTTTTCCATTAGCCCGATGAGTCGTTAGTCTTTTGTTGACTTTTATTGGGGAATGCGCTTCCGCTGCCGCTACTCTCTCTCTCTCTCTCTCTCTCTCTCTCTCACTCTTGCGCAGCCCTGTCTAGCCCCGACCTCCTATCTCTGCTTTTCTCTATACGTTTTTGCTCGATTTGCTCGTGCTTTTTTCTCCTGTCTCTCTCTCTCTCTCACTCTTGCTATATCGCTTGCGCTGTGTGCTTCCGCGCGACGGTTCGATTAATGCGCTAAGGTCTGTCGCGCCCGCGCGCTTGTTTTTCTTCCGTTCAAAACAGCGATTTTTTGCATCCCCGCCGACCCCCCCCCCCCCCCCTCCCTCCACCCGCTAACCCCTTTCCCTTCTCTTGATTTTTAACTTACTTCGGGAATCGCACTTTGTAATCGCGTTACTTGAACGCTGCCACGGAGCTTAATCGGTTTCTTCTCGCGAGAGTACATGTATATTAGTCGTGTGAACAATTTAAGCTGCAATTGCATGGGTTGCAGTGTAAACATATTATATTTATCTAAATGTTCTTCCGATTGAAGCACTTCTATTCATTCAACATATTGAAATAAGAATAATTTGTCTCTGTCGGTCTATCACAATCTGAAAACTACAATTTTGAATTACTAGTGATTATGACTTCACAGATTACTGATTTTTCCAACAAACACTTTCGTATTCTACATATTGTCGACGATAAAGTTTATACATTATACAGTGAAAGCTCGAATGTCATCATTTGAGCCCAAGAAGATTGAATACCGCTGTTCACATTCACACACACATACACTCGTTATAAGAAATAACGAAACGTCAGCTACTTCCATCAAGTAAAAAGATTATTTTTTTAATTTTTACTATGAACTACACGGCACATATACTATGAATTTCCTATCGGTAAATCTTCTTAAAAAGCAAACGAGTAGCAAAAAGAAAACAAGGTTGACACGCACTTTAGAAGGCGTCTTTTTTGTTTGGGGGTGGACAAACGAGTATAGAGGTAGAGAGAAATAGACACAGGAATACGAGAGAGCGAGTTTAAATCTTGAGGCAATTAAATTTCCGGGGCTCTCGAAGAGAGCGATCCCAAGTCCCGAGCTAACTTGGGACAGGACTAGCGGTAGCGGCGGCAACGGCGCCGGCTCCTCAGCGCGAATCCGTTGGAGCAAGTCCATCGAATCGACTGGAGGGTTAATTTTCTGGTCAGTTGGTCGCTTCTGGCTCTCTCTCTCTCTCTCTCTCTCTCTCTCTCTCTCTCACTCTCTTCAGGCTTATACTGGCCGACGATCTCGAGGCCCCCGTAACAACCCCCTACTTTACCTCCTACATAAATATCCGGAATTAGCCATTTCTCCTGTCGCTCGCCTTCTCTCCCTCTCGACTCGGCTCTCTTTCTCTTTCTCTTTCTCCTTATCGCGCGGCCTTTCTCTCGCTCTCTCGGCCTTGCCTGCTGTGTTTTCCTCAGTCGCTATATGGCCGACCAGAAATGTGGATGTGCACTAGGGTCTATACGATCACTTGACCGATTAAGGACCAGTGCACGAGGAACACCGAGGAAAGAGAAAGAGCGGTGCTAGCTGGAGGAAGCGGGAGGAGGGATAACGGAAGAGTAAGAGAGAGAGAGAGAGAAGCCGAGGGGCTGCTTGAATTCGAGTGGTCGCTTGCTCTCCGTTACGTCATGGGGCTGTGAGTGGATTGACGTAATTGAGGAGAAAACACGAAACGGTCCGTCTCCTCTTCTCTCTCTCTCTCTCTCTCTCTCCCTTTCTCCCTCCTGCACGTTCTTTTTCTGGCTGTGCGGCTGCTTTTCGCAACATCTGTCTTTTGCTTTCTTTCTACATAGCTGACATCGAGAAGCTTAGCTTTGCGTACTAATCTTTCTTGTACGGTTGGTCCGCACTTTTGATTCCAAGATTTATTTAGATTTGGACAAAATTCTATGGCTGATTCATAATCTTCATCAGTATATCACTATAGTTTTGTTATTATATTAAAAATTGTCAATATAACAATTGTTGATTATGGAATTATTAATGGCAATAATGGTAGTTGTAGCAATTGAGAAAGTGAACTAAAGACTACAGTCTTTATAAAAGTAAGATTTTCAATGGAAGAAATGCAAGAAGCGTGGATTTCTGCAGAAGTCGTGGCAGTAAAAGCATTGATATAAACAAAAAAGAAGGTATTTGTCTAATTCACAACATTATAAAAAAAAGGCCGCCAATCGGGTTTCTAATACGTTTAAGGAAAGTGTTCGACATGGTTAACGAAATGAATTCATGTTTCTGCGACTGACAAATTGAATCAAATGTCATTAAAACTAAATTAAAAATTTGGGTATGCGATACGCGTATATAGAAAAAGGTTGCAATATGAATGAATTGGCGCTACGCTTAATCCAGGTAAATGCGACCTTTCACTTTATTAAGAAGACCCTCCTCAGGCCGAAACCCAACGAGATTATTCATGGCAAAAGAGTTCGAATAGTCCGCCGCGGGATAGGGGAAAAAAGTCTTGGTCCGTGAAGAGAGCCACTTGATGTATCAGCGCAAGAAGATAGTCGGCTGCCCTAGCCACCATGACTCTCCCCTCCCCCCCCCTCTCCCACCACCCACTGGCTAATTGACCGAGGCTTTAAGACAGGGAGGAAGGCTGTCTATACGACGAGGCATGAGAGAGAGAGAGAGAGAGAGAGTGAGAGAGAGCCATCCTGAGATTTCATAGAGAAGCGGGGACTTTTTGAAAGGGTTAAGAGGATCACCTGATCTAGACAAAAGGCCGCGCGCCACTGCCCACGTACCCTCGCATGTATCCAGCTTAAGCCGGACCGCAGTTTAAGGAGCTTTAGCTTTTGTTTAATCCTAGCTCTCGGTGCCGGGCCGCTCCTACTGCTGCTGCTGCTGCTGCTGCTGCTGCAGGGCCAAAAACGCCTGTCCTGTGCACGGGAAAGCTAGATTCTGTCCGGTGAGGAGAGAGCGCGAGCGCACACTCGTCGGATCGTCCGAAACTCGCCTTTTAGCCGGACCATAGGAGAACGAGATTTATGCGCGATGATCTTGATGCATTCACTTTCTCTACGCTGCTACTGCTGCTGCTGTTGCGACCCTTTATCGATGCTTTTTTTTTGTCCATCGCGCTTGCTTTATGGGAATGCGTTCTTACACGAGATAGTTTGTCATCTGCACATGTATACATTCGTATAGTGAAATGATAAATTAGAATTTTGTTATGTTGGATCAAATCATTTTTATTTTATATTTCTTTATGTTTAATTTCACTTAACTTAAAGATATCATTAAAAAAATAATATAATTATTTGCTATCATATTTACATATTTTTATGTGCCTTTCCTATCAAATTTCCGCATGTAAAGTTTAATGCAGTGACCTCCTTTATAGAATATCTTACTTTGTTTAAGGCGTAAATGTAAATTATGAAGCGCGGAGATGCTTAAAAAAAGAAGATGGGCTGAACAGAGTCGAGATAAAAAGAAGAGAAAAGGGAGGGGTGGGAGGGCAATCGATCTACCCTCCTGAGTTTTCATCTTAGCGACCATTAAGATCGTCTATTATTTATCCATTCGCAGGGTTTATCTTTAGCCGCCACGACGCGACTCAATCTAGACGGTATCTCTTTTTTCGCTTTTCCTTCACGATAATGTTCAGCTTAAAGGTTACTTTGTATTTCCCTTGAATTTACGCGAAAATTGATGATTAAATAGTAAAAATAAAGTAAAAATAAATTATCTTTACACGAGGCAGGAAACATTGTAAGGCAATCAGAATATGTAATTGTAATTATTTTTAAATATCTCAATTATGTTACTAAAAGTGCCGCAAGTTGAGAAATCTCCTATTTCAATGATTATTTACTAATACTTTTAAGAGTTTAGATTGCTACGTTAGTTAATAAAGTTGATATAGATCATAAACATATTGGCTTGTGTAAAATTATAGAAAAGATTTGGTTTGCATTGATAAGTCGGAGATACGCGCGCGGATCATGAATCATCGCTCGAATGTGTATAATTTCTGCGCGGTATACGAATCGAAAGTAAGAGGGGGGAGCGAGAGGCGAAGGAGGAATGGAAAAAGAGCCGCTTTAGCGCCGACTATGAATACAATATCGAACGGTCCGGAGGTGGATAAAACAGGGGGAACGAAATAAAGTTGCGCGACCGACGATAAAAAGACCCCCGCGTGCACGCACTCTATATTGCGTATACGAAAAAGGCGCGCGTGTTTCGAATTCTCCCCGTTGTCGTGCTATTTCACACCCATCAAAGCTAATTATGATCGACTGTTTTTTTTTTTTTTTTTTTTTTTGTAAACGGACGGTAATAATTTAAGATCAGTATCTTTGAAGCTGTCGAAAATTGATTGTAGTGGTTGTAGAAGTAGAAAATAGTGAAAATGGTCGAACGGAGATGCAGTCCTGATGTGGTCGAGAAATTTTTTCGTAAAGCCACACCTTCCGAACTTGATTTTTCTCGAACTGCAATGTTATTTTGCATTTTTTTTTAAATTTGATATTTTCAATTCGAAAAAGTCGTAAATAACTACAAATCTGATAAAACTATATTTTCTCCTCTTCATAACCTCGTTGGAATTTTTGGAATTCATTAGTTAGGAGTCGAGATATTTCACTTCAAATAATTTAAATAGTGCTTCATCAAATCGCAATTCCTGGTACTCGAAGTTTTCGAAAACCTGCAACAAATTTCGTAGTAATCTTACCCTTGCCACTGAAGAGTTTATCTTTCAAGCTTCAATTTTAATTTTTAATTCTCGCACTGTACGACTTTTTCCACGAGATATCGCAGATTGAACAAAAAAAAAACACAGATAACAATAATTTTCATGTCGCAATCTAAACTACAATTGTCAAGTAGTATTACTGTAATGTGCTAATACATCGCATCAACTTAATCTCTTCCCATTTCGCTTCCTATAACTAAAGCAACGTTATTAATCAAGAAAATTGCACCAAAAAGCGCATCGACACTGTGCAATGTCACCCCAGCAAAGGTTATGTTAATTCGCCTACAAGGCCGTCAACGTTGAGCAATCGCGCGCCAAAGTCTGTTGGAGAATCGCCGGGATCAGTTATATAAGCCATGCAACTGGACGAGCACTATAGGCGAGAACACGATAAGACTTCTTTCTCGGGGGCGATCTCCTCAAAACTCTTCACGCACACCTACACACATACATACATCCTATAGCGTATGGGCGAACTCAAGTCGAATCGCGGCCGCGCACCGAGGCATCCTCTTTCCACCGAGAGCTCTTCACGGTGACAAGGCGAAAACTTCTTCTTCTCCACTCCCCCGTTCTCCTATACCAACCCCTCTCTCTCTCTCTCCGTCTCTCTTTGCATGTATAGATACGCCCGGAGATATAGCCAGATCCTCTTGGGATCGGGCGAGATCGGGATCAGCGAGGAAAAGGTCGGTGCGGCGACTCCAACCCCGTGACTGATCCTGTATTTGAATACGGGACGTATCTGCTTGTTCGTCTCCTTTTAAGTATTCCCCCCCCCCTCTCTCACTTTCTCTCTCTCTCTTTCTATCCTCTACCCTTCTCTCTTTCTCTCGTTCAATCTGTATGTGTATATACGCATCTCTCGCCCTCTCTCTCTCTCTCTCTCTCTCTCGTTTCTTCCCTCTGGTGGACTACATGCATTTTAACTACCGGCCAGATGCTTGGGCTCTCTCACGCTGCCCTGTCGTCTAGCATCGCCAAGTTTCTCAACTATCGTTACTTCGGCTGAACGAAGGTCACCCACACTCTCTCTCTCTCTCGCTCTCGCTCTCGGCCTTGTTCAAGAACCAAGCTTGCCCTCCTCCTTCCTTACTTAGTTCCTTCCTTCTCATCCCCAGTAGGAAGGTAGATATAGATGCGTATAGGATAAGAGAGTCGCTAGAGATGGTGGACATTCTCGGTGGATTGAAAAAGTAGCGATTTAAGCTCGATGGATATAAACCTATTCAAATCGATCGTTTTAAGTAAAATATGCTAAAAAAAATTAGTTAAAGATGTTGTTCTTAAGATTGTTAAGTGATTAAGAGTCGAATATTTGGAAATATTGTGAATACAGGAAAATGCAGGTAATTAAATAGTAAAGGTATTCAGTAGAAGTAGATTAGTTGGGTCAGGCGTGTTGATTGATTTTAATTGCACAAGACCAAAATCAATAATGAAACTCCAATAGTTCAAAAATAATAATGAATATTTAATTAATAAATGAGGTAAAGAGAGGAAGTTTTAGTATGACGAAGATGAGAAGCATCGAGAAAAGAGAGCAAGAGATTAAAAAATGTGCAGTAAGTAAAAGTAATGGGATAACGGTTGAGTGTACACTTTCTATACCATAGGCGATGATTACAAAGCCTCAACTCTTACAATGTAATCTTAGGGTTCATCTTTCGGTACAGTAAACAAGTTTTGATCTTGACGATGAAGACGATCACTAAAATGTTAAAGGATGCTCATATTCGGTTTAGCCTGTGTGTATCTGATCTAACACTCGTGCAATCCACTCGGTATCGACATAAACGCTAATGTTCAGAATTTAAAAAAAATTCAGTTATTGATATTAGTACATCACATTAACGTAATACTTTTGTCCAACATCCGACCATACGATCCGTCCGCGTTTCACTCTTACCAGTTATCCGACAATAAAAGAAAGACTTGACCGAGTAATTAAAATTTTTAGCTATCGCACAAAGAAACATAGAGAGGGAAAGAGAGAGAGAGAGAGAGAGAGAGAATGGGAGAGATAGAGAGTAAAAAGAGCTGGAGTAGGAGTAGAAAACGCAAAGTCAAAGTGGTATTCTAATTAAATCAATGCTCCGCCGTGTCCAGGGAGGGAAACAAAAGGCTACACCTTAAAACATTCTCCAACGGTAATTCTGCGCAGCTGAAACACAAAAAAGGACATCGAAAAGCTCTCGCGGAGAGCGACAAAAGGGTCGTGGCAAAGAGGAGCGGTCGAAGAAGAGAGAGAGAGAGAGAGAGAGAGGGACAGACAGAGAGGAATCAGAGAGAAACGCGGGAAAAGGAAGCTCCTTATCGCTCTTCGGCTGTAATACAGACTCGCCGCGAACGGGCTCCGCCGAGGTGAAAGAGAGAAAAGGTTTGAATAATCAGGAAAAAGAGAGAAAGAGTGCGAAGAGGCTAACGAGAGAGAGAGAGAGAGAGGGGGGGAGGGAGAGAAAGGGATAGAGAAGGAGAAGAGGAGCGAGGCACGGGAAATCTCGAGATAGCTCGGAATAGTAGCAGCAGCGGCGGCGGCGGCGGCAGCAGCGGCGGTAGTAGGAGATGGTCTTTCAGCATAGACGAAGTAGGGAAGGAGTGAGAGAGTGCGAGAGAGAGAGAGAGAGAGAGAGAGAGAGAGTAGAAACGGTGGAAATAGTGTTGTAGCCCGAGTGGGTACCACCAGAGGTGGGTCTCTGGTTGGCCGCGGCGTCTGCAGTAGCAGCAGTAGCAGCAGCAGTAGCAGCAGCCTCGACGGCGGCGTCGGCAGCGGCAACGGCGGCTGTCTTGGACAAAATCAATACTGTGGGCACCCAGGCCGCGCGCTACACCGTGCCAGAGAGCAAGAGAGAGAGAGAGAGACAGAGACCCCCTTCCTTCCTTCCTTCCTCCACGTCTCCTCCTGGCACATCTCTCTCTCTCTCTCCCTCTCACTCCTTCCTCCCTTGCTTCCACTTGCGTCGCCCAAAGAGGGAGAGAGAGAGAGAGAGAGAGAGCACCCCTTCCATCCTCGCACCGCTTTTCTCGTTCCTAAGGTTGCTGCTGCCAGTGCCGAGCAGCGAACTCCGGAGCAGCCTGTTGTATATACATATATGCACGTGCAACAGAGAAGCAGCACTAACCCCCAGAGAGAGAGAGAGAGAGAGAGAGAGATAGATAGATAGATAGAGGGAGTACGAGTAAGAGAGACAGAGAAGGGGGTGGCTGCTGCAGATGCCGCGTAATTACCACCCTCAAGACACGTGTGATGCTCTCTCTGCTCGCTAGCATCTCTCGCTGTCTCTCTCTCTCTCACCCTCTCTCTTTTCAGCAGCAGCACCACCAGCACCCCCTCAACTTACCTTGGAGGACGGGAGTGGGTGGTTGCAGGCGGAGACGATTTCGCCCCTTTATGTCGCGTCGCGCTCTCGCAATACCCTGAACACGACCCGTTCCTCTGACACACACACACACACACACACACACGTGTTGGTGCGCATTACGCGTGTCATCTCCTTTCTCCTTCTTCTTCTTCACGTCTTCAAACCCCTTATCTCACACCGAGCTTTCACTTATCCCCTTTATGCACGCCTCCGTTACCCGAGAATTTATATATATATCTACGCTTTCCGTCATTTACGATGTGTGATGAGCTCCTGACGCCTACGCTTGTTTGCTTACGTTATTTTCTCTGTGACTTACTTTTACTATTTCCACGTATGCACCGTATTATCGAGTATATCCGAGGCTCGAACTCTGTACGAGCTAAACACTTACAGATACAATACAGTGGCGGGGGGAGGGCTGGTGAAAGGAAGTAAAGTCATGTGCACGTGGCGTACCGGGGGGTGGCGGGTATAACGACGCCCTAGTAAAAGAGGTGGTTCTTGGCAGTGGTGGTGGCGGCGGCGGCGGCTTCTCGGATGGCTCTTTATTAAAAGTATAACTCGCGGACGTAGCCTTGGCATCGGCACTCGTGCTCTCGCACTCTCTCGATATATACCTTCGATCGTCTTCTGTGCAGCGGCGACGGTGCTGGCGCTCCCGCATCCTGCTTCTTTTTTTTTTACTCGGTCCCTCGCCATCGTATTATATACCCTTGCCTCGCTTTCTCTCTAATACGCGGCGTGCCATCCGGTCCCGGATGTGCTTCAATAATTATGCATTTTAACTAAGAGCACTGAGCCTGGTTTTCTCCTCCTTTCTTTCTCTCTATCTGCTGGTCCTTCTCTTCTTCTTCTTCTTGGCTTTATTAAAGGAGCGCTTCCTCTATGGAATGCTTATTTATTCCACAGCTGGGGGATTATTGAAAAACAGCTGTTGTATAAGAATTTGAAAAAGCGAAAATTAAATCCTACACTGCCTGGGTCGATGTGTAAGTTATTTCTTTAATTATGAAAAATATTCCGACTCCGAGAGTACAATGAATCCCGAAATTTTATATCGGAAAAGTACTCGAGGGGGCGTGTGCACACATTTTTATTAAAAACTCTATACTTTCGTTTAGTGCTGAAGAAAAATGAAGAAGCCGGGCAATTTCGTTTATTAAAATATAGAAAAGCGCGTCCTCAAAGAAAGCGGCTGATATTAATTCTGGAGAATATTGATGGCTGAATAAATAAGAGAGCTTTTTTGTGTGTACTCAGAGAAGAATAAAGCTATTATTAAGACGTAGTTAAACTGTCAAAATGTATGTATAATAGTAGTTAATATTGTATATCTTAAAGTTTAATATATTCATTTTAACAGTTAAGTAATTAATTGTATATTTTTCTGTCGGTGTAGAAAAGAATTGATATGATTGTATATATGAGTATTGAATGATTAGGCGTTCTACGAATAATAATAGTGACAAAGCCGCAGTCTTCGTTATCTTATTGCAAGGCTTAGTTTAAGAAATGTTGAGTTGAGCAGTCTTTGCATATCCATGCAACTTCTCCACTAGTAATACTTTTAATCTTAAAATAAAATGTTTTTTGATACCCAATTATGAAAAATGTCAAATTTGTTCACCATAATGTTCAAAATCAAAGTCTTGAGCCATTATAGTTTTAATTCATGAAAATTGGATAGTTTCTACTCTGATTCATAGCTCGATACATAAAAGCTTTAAAATATCGTTTCAATTAGAAAAAATAGTAGCAAGAAGGAGCTTTTATTCAAGGCTTGGTGTATATAAAAATATGAACGAGCTACAAGATTATAGGAGATTCAAAATAGGGAAAAACTTAACCCACAATAATTTACCATAGGTACCATTTTATATGGTTTGGGGGGAATTTTCGCCCCAATTTTCATATTTGTACAATTCTATGGGAAATTTATATTTTTGTACGCAACAAATCATGAATTAAAATTTCTTCTTTCGACTTTTATTTTCTGCTTAAAAAATTATTTTCAAGCTTTTCCGAGCTGAGTCCTGCACAACAACATAAACATTGTTCATAATTTGGCATATCAAAAGATATATTCCAATGTTTTAGGTAAATCCGTCACCGATGCCACTGGTTCTTTTCTACATAGTGAAATAAAATCAGATAATTATTTATATTCGAGGAAAACATGTTACAAGCTATCAATTAGACTCTGTTACAATTAATCGTCTCTTAGTTGTATATAGGTTTCCGTACTTACGATGTTCCTTATCGTTGCAATAGACATGCTATCGAGCAGATACGAAAAATTAATAAAGTCCGAACTGCAGGCCAAAATCGAACTTTATATCTAACAAAGAAAGAGCTTGATGAAAAAAGCCGCGCGTACGCGCACAAAGATCCGCGCAATTAGGCGAAGAGTGGAGGTAAAGAATTCCAAGTTCGTTGACCAAAGGCTAGAGAGAGAGAGAGAGAGAGAGAGAGAGAGAGAGAGGTCTCATCTCTACCTCCGCTACCGAGGTCCCACTCTCCCCACGATAAATTAGCATTCTCTCGTTGTAAACAGGCCGGTGGTACGGGGGAGCCCTCGGGGTGCGATATCGGCTCGGACGGGCCACCTACAGCATACCATGGCTCGCTCCTCGCCGGACATTGCGAGCATAGCTCTTCCGCGAGCCTTCCTTCCTTGCCCTTTACTCTCTCTCTCTTTCTCTCTCTCTTGCTCGTCTGGATTTAGAGTGAGAACGTGCGGAAACTACCCTTATTAATATTGTAAGGCGAGGAGATTCGCGTATTTTGCGCGTGCAGCAGCAGCAGTAGGCCTTTGCTCGCGAGAAATAGTGAGCGATGTTGGCTGCTGGCCGCTTCGTTAGATCACTCTCTTTGCGACTATGCGCGGAAGGATTGAGCTCTCTGCCGCCAGCCCCCGTGTTTATCGAGGTATTCGGTTATGAAATGCCTTTGAGGCCTTTATCGCTGT
Source organism: Megastigmus stigmatizans (assembly GCA_900490015.1). Taxonomy (NCBI): domain Eukaryota; kingdom Metazoa; phylum Arthropoda; class Insecta; order Hymenoptera; family Megastigmidae; genus Megastigmus; species Megastigmus stigmatizans. The sequence continues at coordinate 17,947 of UELV01178637.1, read as the reverse complement.
GTGGCGCTCGACCGTTTGTATCACTGGAAGAAAGTTTCGATGCCGCTGCCACTGCTGCTGCTGCCGGCCAGCTGGAAAATATTAAAAGTTTAATGAAAATTCGAGGGCAAACTTTCCACGGCTCACTTCAAAGAATGATTACAGTCGGCAGTTCTTTTCCTTTTTTTTTCACTCGCTTTTTGCTGGAAAACTGTTTAGGCGACCTGAAACACGGTTTTACATATTAATATCAACATTATATACAAATTACACAAGTACATATATATATATATATATGTGTTTGTATGCACGGTAATAAAAGATATATCGAGTCAGCATTGTAGGCAGCAGTGTTTTAGAAATTCATACAAGAAACAGGACACGCTAACGCAATAAACTTTTTCATCAAGCCACCCCAGGAGGCGCCACGCGCGCGTGTCGGCCGGGAAAATTGAATTATTCGGGCGGTGTGTGTATGTGTGTGTGTGCGGCGGCGGTGGCGGCAACGAAGTCATCTCACGTCGAGAAGGTGGCGCGCGAGGCCAGCCAAGTGTTGGATCTCTCTCGAGCGACGTCGGCAGTAGCGCGGCGAAGAAAGAAGGGATAAAAAGAGCGGAAACGCACTTGACGTGTCGGACACGGCCATTATCGCGTGTCTGCCGCGTAGTAAAAGAAAGGTTCAACTCCCCCGCGGAGGAAAGTCTCCACACAGTATAATGGAATGAAGGGAAGGAAAAGGGTTGCGCGGGTAGAAATGCGTCGCGCGGCGGGAAAGAGCCTCGGACTCCTAAATCAAGCAAACAGCCGTATACCTCCTCCTACCCCCCGAGCTGAACAAGGGAGAAAGTCCGAGGCAGTTACGCCGCCAGTTAGTCATTTGCGGTCCCCGAAATGTTCATGATCGCCTGCCCCCGAACAGCGAATGCGCTCGCTGATTTTTGGGTCGTCCTGCAGACTCTCCTCGCATACTGTGCGTGTATATTGCCACAGTAGCAAGTTTTCCTACTGCTACCGCACCTCATGCTATACGATTCTCTCGCGACTCACGTGTGCTTTGTCCTTGTTATTTATAGCGGTCGCGCTCGCAAAATGTTAGCGCCCCACGCGGCTCCTGCTGCTACTATTGCTACTGGTGGTGGTAGTCTTTTTTTCCTTTTCAGCGATGTGCCGCTGCTGCTCTCTAGCTCTGGAAAATACTTTTTCACGGGAGGATTCTTTATGAGGCGACGGCGAAATTGCTGGGACAAAAATTTGGCGCTCGTGCCCCGTGTTTTTTTCCCTTTTTCCTTTTTTTTTCTTTTTTTTTTAACGTAAGTTGTTCGTTAGGGCATAATTGTGTTTTGTGAAATGTTTATGCGATGTTTGGATTATTGCACGTGGCTATGCGATATCCATGCATTATTAGCCATTGTGATTCACTTTGTATGGCTAAAAGAAGAATCTTAGATGATGAATATTATTGATATGCTGTATGGTACCACGATAAATAAATAAATAAATAAAGCTTATCGAGGCTAATTAATTCAAGCCTCCAATTGGAATTCATCCAAAGGCAAACAATCTTACCAATTCGATAACCGATTCATTCACCAAATTAACCGTATCGCGCTTTAAATCAGCTAGAGCCCACCCGCAAACGTCGCGCTCTCAAACAGCGGCAATAACTCCAAGGCCCAAGAGTGTGCGCGGATCCAAGTTTTGACATCCAGGTCTTAGCGTATCGGCCGTATATAGAGAATGAAAAGGAAACCGGGTGCACGTAGCCGACTAATCATACCGCCATTTCCTTTAATATCCGCAGGTGGCCTAGCCACGATACTCGACTCTCGTCGGGGTGTTCTTCCGGCGCGGCAGCCTACTCTCCCTTTTGCACGACCTAACCCTCTCCAGCCACTTCCATCGTCTAAATGTTTCAGAAAGTCGCCCCGTCGACACTCTATACCCGTCTATATATGTATGTATATATATTCAGAGCTGCGAGTGTATAGACTCCATGGACCCGCTGAGATCTTAACTAAGTGCCTCTTGCGGCCTTTATTTTTCATTAACGCGAGGACGAATTATGCCCGCGATGGACTTTTCGCGACTACGGCCTTTATCACCCGACTAATGTAGTCGGGGAAATTCCCTTTTTTTTTTTAAAGATGCACTGACGTATGAAATTTAGGGTGCAAAAGCTATTTTAATAATAATCTATTGAAATATAATGTTTGGTATTGATGAACTGAATGCTTCTTTTCAATCTTACTTCACACTGAATCTGGAACTTTATGATGAAACAAATAGGGATCATATATATGATTGCAGATATTCAATTCTGTTTCCATGCCAAAAATGAAGAATGATTGAAAAATTTATGGTAGAATTATATAGTGTGCGTAAAATCGTTAAAAAAAGGTTCAACATTTTAAATGTTATTTTTTACATCAAGTTCCAAAAATCATTTCATTAATTTGATATTATTAACAATCTTAATATCTCTACCTATCCGTATATCTATAGAAATTTACATTTTCTCTCTTTTTTTTACTGTCACATACTCAATTTCTGTACCGCTGTTCGTGATCACCGGTTAAAAAGCCTACTTTTGCGATGATCGTGTGCAAACGATCACAGCAGATGGAATGCTACAAAATGAGTATTTTTTTTACATCTGCGTGGAAGAATTTTGGACGGTGGCGATTTTAATGAGAATGAGAAGCAAAACCAATTCGTATGCAAGGCAAAAATAAAAGAACGGTTACATGAAATAATGGAGTAATCTTTTTTTTCAATATAAGGATATACCGTCACGGATAGGATAATTGATCAGAACTCAGTTTTTGATCATTTTCTCGTTACATTCTTAATATTGTAGAAATTGGGGACGGTAGATCGATATTCATGATTATCAAATACAAGACAGATAAATTGTTAAAATTTATATCTTACGATAGAAAATCATCTTTGGTTTAAAAATATTAAGGCTTTGAGCAAGTAGACCAAGTTTAGAAGACATGAATTTCTTTACAAACTACCATTATTTCTATTTTAAGTTTTCTCTTCCACTCGTTAGATCTTTCTTAAGTATACTCTTTTTAATTTATTGAATTTCGATATGTGCATACGTGATATTTCGTAAAAATGAACACGATAACTTCAAAAGAAAAATTAAAAAAACATACGCAAATGTAAGGAATTAATATCTTAATTTTTAAAAAAGGATTATTTCTATCCCGATGACTAAAAGGTTTAAACAATGAAGTATGAAGAAGGATGAAAATGTATAAGCAAGCGAAGCCAAGAAATTATTTGGCCGCAGGGTCCGGTTCTTTACCCGCGTGGATTCGCATCGATAGTTTCGGGTGCAAGCTCGGACTCCATAACGACGTGAGTGTGCCGCGCAAACGATTTGGCCAATGTGACACGTCTGCCTCGTTGTGTATACCAGTGCAACGAGAGAGACAATCCGAGCGTCCTAGTCTTTGAACGAAGCGTCGCTCTTTTTAGCGCGATATATTATACGAGTTCACTTCCATGTCGGCGCTACCGCTGCTTATCTTCTCGCTTGCAGAACACTCGCATTTCTTAATGGTGACTTTTATCCCAGCGTACCAGCTGCATGCGGTGAATTTTCAGTAAAAAGTTTCAATGTTGCAAAAGAACAAGGTCGGAGACTTACATGGTTTTGCTTAAAATTGTAATGTATACGATGTTTAACCCTCTTATGCACCATGACGAGATATATTTCGTCCAAAATACACACAATTACTATAAAATCTATATGTATATATAAGCTCGAGGGCAAGAGAGTTAAAAAAGATAACGTAAATTCTAATTAGAATGAAACGTTATAGCGGAAACTGCATAAAAATACAGTTTTTCGGCCGATAAAAATTTGGTGTTTTCCAGGAGCTTAGCAGGCGAAAAGACTGAGAGAAAGAGAGTAAGAAAAGAAGCATGGTTATATTGAATCTAACGAGCGTATCTACAAGCGTAAACGGCCCCATCAAATCGAGACAAATCTTCGGTTCGGAATCCCGCGTTGATCCTCGAGGGGTCGAAGATCCGCGGCAAAGAAAGCAAAGAAAGCGAGAGAGAGAGGCGAAGAAGAAATTGGGGGAAAAGGCTGTTTTAGCCCCGGTAAAAGAGAGGAGAGACGCTGAGCGCGATCCGCTTGATTTAAACGGTTCAATTTGGCAAGAGAGAGAGAGAGAGAGAGAGAGAGGCGCGCGCGACGCGCAATGACAGCGCAGGAGTTGACTCTCCTTCCGCGCGCTTGTGTTTATCGACTTATCGAATTCGAAATGTATGCGGTGGTACGAGGCGCGAGGGAGAAAATATTGAGCTTCTGAAATCCCGATATATATTGTGGATTCGCTCCGCTTAAACGAAATGCTATTGTAGTTTGCTCTGCAGACATGGAAATGGCCGATCGAGAGGTAGCAATTTGGATTTTCTTTATAATTGTTACGGCATTGATAGTATTTTTTCTGTACGCTATTCTAAATTGTAAATGATAATGATTGAAAGGTGTCGACATGAATAAAATAGTTGTGATATACTTGCAATGTATTTCAACTTCTTAGTATCAAAGCCGCTTTGCAGATTTAAATGAAGAGAAACCATGGAAAAACATAAGTATAGTCATTTTACAAAAGTTCAGAGAACTCCAACTTCAGCTGTATATCCTAATCGTCAAATGCAATCGCAGAATCAGTTCTCATATTGGAATCCGGCATAGAGCCGGAGTCAATGCTTATTACGTATATATTTTTTTTTATCCCAATAGGAAACTACAGATTGACAACAAATGCGTGACCTCGCTGTTCTACATTGGAGGCTCGACCCTAAATAGCACGAATGCAAAAGATCGTTTATCTGGATTGTTCTATAACATTGATAATGTCAGGAACGAAAAGAGCGCAACAAGCGTTTTACAGAAAAGTGTGACACAGAAGTAAGAGCAGCAGGAACAGGGAGTGAGCATCGTTGTGAAATACGCAAGGGTAAAGAGTCGCGCGTCCCCGTATATAGTCTTTCTCACTTCTCTTGGGGCTTGAAAATGTGACGACGCGCTCGCCTCCCATGCCGCGTCGAGATATTAAACTATAAATCCTTATCCCTCAGCTGCGCCTGCGGACCGCCAGCGAAGCCGCCTCTATATATACCATCCTCTCTTTTCCTCCTTCCCTCACTCTCTATTGTCTTTCTTCGATTCTCCGCCTGTTTGTATGTCTCTCTGCAGGGGACTATATGCGTGTATCTCGATCTCAACCCCACCCCCGCTCGTTTTTTAGTGCGCGGCACCCGACGAACAGATACAGCGACGACTTGGATTTTCTTATATTTACGCCACCGGTGTATACTTATTGGCCGGCGCCATTGTTGGTTTGCGAGAGCGAGAGATCGATCGATAACTGGAAACTGTGTTGATGAATGATTGCGGTATACTCTGTGAGCTTCTAACCTTTTTTCAACTCATTTTTAATGACCGAGTATCTTTTGATACACTTATTTATTTATGTAATAGCGACAACAAGAGTGAGTGATCAATTTGCATTTAAAAATCGACATTTAACATAAAAACTTTATTAATATCGATGTCGTAGTACATGTATCATTTCCAAAAGTGTGATAGAAAAATTGCAAAACAACTGAAGTCGCCAAATAGAATTCGTAAAATCCTCTTAGTCGCGAGATTAGAGAGAGAGAAAGAAAGAGAAAAAAGAAAGCCGAGCAGAAGCAAAGTATCGTCTTAGAGCCACCACTGCTGCCAGTGTATAATTAGCGCTCGGTTGAAAGATCTCGCGTGAAAGCATCCCCGAGAGTACATAAGACCGGATGGCCTTCGCTCTCACGCGGCATCAAAAGGCCGTGCTTGTGTCTCCCTCTTAAATTAAAAATCTCCCGAAGGCAAGGAGCGAGAGAGAAAGAGAGAGAGAGAGAGAGAGAGAGAGAGAGAGAGAGAGAGAGAGAGAGCGTTAATGAAAGCCCTCATACAACACCGTGCGCACAAGCCCCAAGTGTAAGGTGGCTCTCTCTCCGCAGGGTTGGCGACGACGACGAAACGCGTGTCCACGACGTACGAGCTGCAAAACTTCCCGGGGGGTCGTACACATCGGCTGCGGCTGCTAGCGAGACAGAGAGAGGCAGAGGGAAAGAGAAAAGAGCTGCGCACGTAAGCTTTGTAAGTCAACTCATCTTGTGTCCGTAAGGTGTATCGTTACTTGTCCCTGGGACGCTGCTGCTGCTACTGCTTTGAGCTCATGCGCCACCCTTGCCTCTCTCTCTCTCTCTCTCTCTTAGCCGGGGCTAATGCCTTGAGAGGGAGCGTTAATTAATAATCGCGCGCCTTGACTCCGCCTTCCTTCCTGACAACGTACATCTATGTGTGTGTGGGAAGGAGGACGGACTGTGCGTGTGTGTGTGTGTGTGTGTGTGTGAGTCTGTGTAGGAGGGCGTCATGTGTGACGCAACCGCCGTCCTCGTCCTTATCGCCGGTTATTCATAATCTCGCCTTGTACACCGGGGATTAAGGTCGAAGGAGCAGCTCGGGAATTGTTGTGTATAGCTAGGCCTTTGTGTCCGTGTCTCAGCGGGAGATTGCACATTTGCTTGGAACGATGTTTCAGCTTTTCTTCACGTTTATCTGCGTTTGCTCATCTTTGCTTGACGAGTGTTCGCTTGCTCTTTTACACATTTTTTTTTCTGCATACAGTTTTGTTATTCTCAGGGTGAAGCGAAATATCAATAGTTTCTTGGAAATAAGAAAAGAAAGTTTTGGCCTTTTCTGCTACAAGAGTTAATGCGTATTGTACGACGATTTAAAAAAAAAATAACAACAACATTCTGAATTTATTCCAATTTGAGAAATTATAAAAGATAGATAAAGAGTGAGACTGGACCTTCTGATCTTTTAAAACATATCTTCATTTTCCGAGAAAGACTTTGAACAAACTTTTTATTCTACATGAAAGAGAAATAATTGCACTGTTTACGTCCGATACATCGTATGGTTTTTAACTGAACCTCAATATTACAAAAATCAAAATTCATCACAGTAATTTGAAAAGGGTACAGATTAAAGTATCGCGAGGTTCACTAAACTTATTCTACTTTTACGACTCCATCACATCATTACTACAATACATTTTTTCCAAAATAAAATTACTATTCCACACAAGAAAATCGTATCTACACGCTCTACTACATTATCAAAATTCTCGCAGCAACAAAGCATCCGTTACCCATGCATGAAGAAAAAAAAAAGAAGACATCTCTCTAAGAGTAGCAGAGTGCAAATCACTCGTCCCTCTACCCCTAAATCACTTTTAAAAAGGTGGGACCCGCGAGTCGTATAAGAAAAGAGAGAATGAGTTGAACGTGAAACACACGCGGATACCACAGGGTCAGCCTTTTGTGTACACGCGTCCGGGACAGCAGCAGCAGCAGCGACAGCATTTGCGAAAGGGTTTCGGCCGCCCGGCGCGGCAGCGCCAGTAGTAGTAGTAGCCTTCGGCAGAGAAACGTGTCCCTCGCAGGCGCTGCTACTGTTACCTCCTCCTGCGCGCGGTATTCTTCTTCGCCCCCTCCGGCCTCGAGAGTCTGAGGATTCGACGGCGGCGGCGGCGGCGGCGGCGGTGGTAGTGGCAGGGTCGAGAGAGAGAGAGAGAGAGAGAGAGGGAGGAAGCAAGCGCTCGGCTGTCAGGGAGATAAATCGGCTCCGGCTTAATTAAATCTTCTTCCGTGCGGCGTGCGAGAGAACCGGACAGCAGCACCAGCAGCACCAGCAGAGGCAGAGGCTCCTCCGCGTCGCGCGCGCACCGAGGGTCGAATTGTTTCGAGGATATCAACCCTGATTTAGGGCTGCGAGAGCGCGCGAGGCTATTCCCCGAGCGACTCTCTTTCTCTGATCCTCTACCCTCACTCTCTCTCTCTCTTTGCCTCCAAATTGTGTGCGTCTATGGGTGTGTAAAAACGACAAAGTAGCGGCTCGCGGAGCGGTGTTTTTCGACGGTTAGAGCTTCTTTGCAGGAGAGGAGAGACTACGGGATACTTGAGACTGCGGATTTGCCAGTTGTGCGATCGGTGACACGATAAGCCGCGCCAAAGTATTCCGTCTTCCAGATTACCTTCTTTACGTACTTTCTATATAATGTTATCAGCTTCCAATAAACTGTCCTACGTTACATGTTCGCAACGATTATATTGGCTTCTTTTTATAGCAAACATATTCGGCTTCACACTATTTTGACGACAATAACTGTTTAGCTAGTTTTCTTAAAGTTTTTAGATTGTTTCCAATGGAGATCTTTATGCCAAAGTATCTGCCCCACTTGACGAACAACTTAAAAGAAGTGCAATTTCAATCTGGATAATGCTTAAAATGTGAAGTATCGGGGCGGTCTACTAGACACAAACACGTATAGGTTCATGGTCAGTCAGATATTCCGGTAAGAACAAGCCAAAGATATCAAGCGACGACAACAAGAACGCGAAAGCCAGTCGGCGCTGCCCCGAAGCGAAAGGTTTCCTTTCTCTCTCTCTCTCTCACTCTGTTTCTCAAACTCGCTTCATTCCGCATCCCGCTAATCCGTAACATCTGCGATGCTTCCGCATCGCTCGCTGAAACACTGCGCGGGATCTCGAAGATCTCGAGAAGGATCCTAATTCTCCGGCAGATATCTCAATAACGCGCTCGAATACAATTCTCTGGGTTCGCCTTCTAAATATAGATGTACGATGTCGCGTTCCGTGCACCCGTTGGAGTGAACGATACCAAGCTGAGCGAGCAAATGGACAGATGCAAAAGTTGTTATCGACGAAAAGAGATGTGGATTTTTCAAATCAAATGCTGGATTTTAAAAAGAAATAAAGTGCGAATTGAAAATTTAAGTTATATTCTATTTAAATGTATTGGCGTGCATTTAAAAAAAAATTACCGATGGTACAATCAACGAGCACTGGCTACCAATATTTCTATCCAAGATATCTATTCAAAACGCTAAAAGCTGCTGATGACCTATCTATTCGAACTTTCCTACTCGGGAGATTTTGGAGCCGTTGACAATGAATCTGGAATCCAAGTTCAGGAATTCCGAAATTCATGGCAAATCTAAAATGGCTGCTATAACAAAAGACTTATTCCTATGCGACTTCTTGAAGAAGAGATTTTGATGACGTTTCCAAAAAGCCAAGATGGTGAAATTATAATTGAGAAAATAAATTTCAAGTGCATCAGTACAATGATTATGGTGCTATATTAGACAAGCTATGCAATATGCTATGTTAAAACCTGGCAAAGAAATGAGTGTATAAAATTTAGAATATTTCAGCATTTTAAGACCGCCATACTGGATTTGACATTTTGGATTCGAGCATTCCTAAATTTGGACTCCAAATTAATAACCAATATCTCCAAACCTCCTAAGCAAGAAGGTTCCAATAAATAAGAATATATTAGTCATCAACAGTTAGCATTTCATAATGGACGTATTGGATCCAACATTTTAGATTTTGAAATTCATGAATTTGGACTCCAACTTCGTCACCAGTGACACCAAAAACTTCTATTAAGAACTTCACAATGAATACGTCATCTTGAGAAGTTTTTAGCATTTTATGTTCATATTGGATCTGTTATCTTGGGTTTTTGGAATTTTTTAATTCGAATTTCAGATTTCAATTAGCTAGCCAAAAAACATAGACTTGTAGAATTTAATGAAAATCTGTATCAGATACAGTATTCCGCCGGTGAAAGGATTAAAGGTTCTATCTATTTTTGCGTTATGGGCGCCATATTGGTCCATCGTTTTAATATTTTGAACACCAGCAACATTGCATTTCAAAGGTCTTACAAAGATAAGTTATTTGAGATCTCGTATGTGTTTCTACAATGGCGTCCACTTTTGGGCAGGGAGAGAGGTGATATGTATAGATGACAAACGATGTCTGATTTAAGCATGACGCATTAATTATTATACGATATAGACATCCGATTCGAGCCGAAAATTTTTTGTTTCATTGACTTATTTGGTTATAAAAATGTATTCTTCAATAGTTCGTCAACAAAGAGTGATAAAATACTCATAGAATAACTTTATTTTTCTTATTGAAATAAATATATTTTTTTATTAAAACTAATCATCGCTCGGTATGATTAGTCCATTTTATATTTAATTTAGTACTAAAAATGCTAAGTAATAATTGATTTGATAAAAGTATAATTTCTGACAAGAATACAGTGTACATAATACATATATCAAACTGTCATAGCAGCTAACGATAGGTATATCCCTACTAGCAGAAAACGCTGAAGAATAAAAAATTAAAATTCGAAAAATCATACATTATTGTAAGACTGAATCTTTCTCTTAGTTCTATGTTTTTCATAAGTATCACGCTGTGTAACCTTATCGGATTATAAATTAATAAGATTAAAACCCTTCAAAAAATATTAATTCTCGTAAAATATTGGTAATAAACTGGAAAGAAAATGATATCCAGAATACAATATAAGGTCTTATATCAAAGACAAAATGAGTATCGAATCCCTTATACCGGGTCAACCTAAAAACTGAATACCACATTTGACCGACAACCGATCTCGCTCGCGATTGTTCATAAAATTGAAATATAAAAACTCAAATACGCAAGCTCTTTATTCTCATTTCTAATACCGAGCTTTTCATATCCCATACCTTTTGCATCTACAACTCTCTGAACATCTCCCTTTCCATTGGCCCCAGCTCTTCGAAGAAAACTCGACGTATAGTACGTCTCATTCGAACCGAACTGCACTGCAGAGTGCAGCCTGCTCTATCTCGGCAATCGTGAGTTAATACGGCCCGCACACACGCTCGGTGCACACACACACACACACACACACACACACATAGACGCCTTAAAAGGAAGACATGCTCTCGTAGCTCGTATCACAGGAGAGAGGCAAGATATAGACGAAAGAGAGAAAGAGAGGGAGGAAGGAAGGAAGCCGATGCAGAGGAACGGCTTTTGGATGGCTCGAGCGGGTTGAGGTGGTAGAGAAGGACGGGTCGTGCAAAGTGTGTGTGTGTGTGTGAGGGAGAGAGAGAGAGAGAGAGAGAGAGAGAGAGAAGGAGAGAGAGAAAGTAAGTGGGCGGGGTACACGCGGGTGCACGGCTGTACGTCGATAGAGCGGCGCGCCGCGGAGGCCAAGATACGACACCGCTGCCGCCACCACCGCGCACCGTACGCCAGCGGCGGCAGCGGCAACGGCGGCGGACCCATAAAAGGGGCTGAGGAGGAAACCTCCCGGGGTAGAGGGAGTATATACAGGGGAAGCTGTGCACTGCTCCGTGCGCGAGGACGGATAGACGAGGCCAACCAAGAGAGAGAGAGAGAGAGAGAGTATATAGAGCTTTTCCTCTCCTTCCTCAGCGCCGAGAACGCGCGCGCGTCTTCTTCCGGTATATGGAGCGCGGCAGAAGCGAGGATGCAAGACACTTTCTTCCTTTTGCTCTCTCTCTATCTCTCTCTCTCTCTTTCTTTCTCTCTCTTTCACCTTTTCCCCTTTTCTTTTGCTGCCACTCGTCGTCGTCGTCGTCGTCGCCGGCGTATAGTACGGTCGTCTTCTTTTTGCGGAACCCGGCGCAGATGTTACATCTAGAGAGTCTTTACCGTGCGTACGCGCGTGTATATACGTATATATGTATATATATGGGCGAAGAGAGGGTTTTCTCGCCTCTCGCCCGTCTCTTTTCAACTCCAAAGGTGCGGGCGCGAGTGTACCTTCTCCTCGCTGCACTACTCATATATATACACCCGGCGCGTTAGACTTGCCCGTGCAGACGGAATTTTTAATCGCGGAGAGAGGACCCCTAGTATCTTCGTCGAGTCACGTCGCTTATGCTTTTTCTATGCAGTCTCTTGCTTTCTCTCTCTCTCTCTCTCTCTCTCTCTCTCTCTTTTTTTTTCTTTCTCGGTTATGAAAAGACATTATTGAAGGTAGGACCGTACCGAGAAAGTCGCTTCTTAGCACTGATCAATTGGAATTTCTATAGCTATTATGTGTGCATTTGCGCACAGAATTTGCAGCTTTTCTGAGACATTTGGAGCATGCACTTACCGAGATTTTGAAAGTCTGAAAAGTCCAGTTTCCCTCTGGTTCCTAGGCCTTCGGCTGGTAGGATTCCAGTCTTGCACTACTGACTCCGAAACATACGAAGGAAGAGTGCTTTTGAATGTCTTCTTTCTACTTGGATTTGTTTTCCCTCCCTTCTCTCCCTTCGCGCACGTGCTGCCCTTTTGGGCACACTTTATCGACTTTCTCGATATTTCGTTTCATTTTGAAAATTCTAAAATAGGAAAGTATTGCGATGTACGGTTTGTTGCTCGGGAAATAAAAGAATAATCGAATAACTACGATTGAAAAAAATGGATTTGATCACTCCCTGAAATAGTAATGAAAACTAATGTAAATGAGTTCTTTCATCTTATTATTGGCAATTTTTTAATTATTAATCGGAATGAATTCGTAGGTATGAATTTATAAATTTGAATTGTCAACGTACTACAAAGCCATATACGAAACATTTGATTGGACAATAACGATGCTATTCGCCGATAAATCCGAAAAATGTTAATTGAATTCGGGACTCGTCATTTTACGCATATCATTCAACGATACCTCTCGCCGCCATATATCAATTCCTTATTTGCTCAACAATTATATTATTCAATTAAAAATCATTTCGATCGCGGTAACGATGAATTTTAATTCAGCGGATTTTTGACACGCCAAATTAAAGAGTATTAAAAAAACCCTAATAACTTGGGTACACACTTGTTATATATATATATATATGTATAAGCGAGAGGCTCGAAAAGCTAATTGCGGCGAGTGCATTGATTGCGCAGGACTTTGTAAGGGTCGCACGCGCAGTTATAATTTCATGACGTTCAATTTTAACGCGCGCGCGTGTTTACGCTCGTCGAGCGCTTGGCGCGCGTGTGCTTGGCGCCTCTCTTGTCCACTTGGTGTAAACATTTACCGTTGAGTGCTCCGACTGTCTGTCCGACGTGTGGAGCGGCGGCAGCTCGCCGAGAAAAAAGAAAACCTCTCAAAATCAATTATGCGTCCATCATTATGACTTTGTTCCGTCCGATCAACTCTGAACACAAATAAATTGCTTATTTTAACGCGCGTAAATGTAATGAGAATATTTTGTTTCGTATTATTTTCCACGTTGTATTCAAATTTTGTGCGTATAATAGGGACTTGTCAATAATTCGTTTGATATTTGAAATTAATGTTAAACAGAAGAATTATTTCGTTTCAACTTTGGAAAGATAGCTTTACAACAAAATTGACGAATGAGAGAGAGAGAGAGAGAGAGAGAGAGAGAGAAAGAGAGAGAGAGAGAGACAAAGTTCAGTATTAATGTAAAAGAATATTTAAAATATTTAATACTTATGAATATAATTCATATGAATAAGATATATATGTATGTATATAAGCTTATCTATTTCAAGTCTATAAATAGTCGCTAATACCACTCCAATTAAGAAAAGATAAGAAAAAAAAAATAATTTTGACAATTTTTATTTATTAATGATTAGGTTTTCGGCAAAAATATTTCATTTTCATTATCTCTACACCGTATATTATTTCTTATTTAAAATAATGCTAATTTATTCACATAGTAATAATCTGCTCTACCATTACAATAAAACTCTAAAGAAAAACTCTATCATTCTATCATTTTATTTTTACAATTATCAGTTTATCGGTATTTTTAATTCAACCATCATGCTTATCTCATAGCTCTCTTACTCTTGGTAGCTCTTTTGATTCTTTTCTCATCGATTGTATACACAACTCAATTATAACAACACACACAAAATACGAAACGATTCGCACACGATCCTCAATTCCGTAACAAACTCATTGCAAGCCACACGAAATAATATCGCAACAACAACAACGACAACGCCACATCGTTGCGTGTCCCACTCCACAGCAGCTACTCTTTCACCTCTCTCTCCACCCCTCGAGCCCATACACACACACACAAGCATATACACTGTGCGTCCTCCATCAAAATGACAGCCTCCGCCATAGCTTGATCGCGGCGCGACGGCGAAATATCCGAAGCACCTGAAATTCCATTGTGCAGGGGTCGCAACGCTCTCTCTCTCTCTCTCTCTCTCTCTCTCTCTCTCTCTCTCACACACACACACTGGAGAGCGTCTGTTCACGCGGCAAGAGACCGAGGGAGATAGAGAAAGGGAGAGAGAGAGAGAGAGAGAGAGAGGAAGCGAATCGATACACCGATAGCCGTCGCTAATCACACCCGACTCTAATCAGCTTCGCCTACTAATTGCCATACCAAGGGCGCACAAAATCCAAATCAAGACACAGCCAACGGGCGGCGGCAACCGACACACAGCCCAAGCATTTCTCGCGTTCGCGCGCGCACGGCCTCGCGGCAGCGGCCGACCGGCCAATATTCCGAGTTAGCCTCCGCGCGCGGGCCTGCAAGTGTTTGCCAGCAGCGTCGGTACAATTAGGCACGTATGCGTTTGCATATGTCATAAATGGAACGGGGCAGAGAGAGAGAGAGAGAGAGAGAGAGAGAGAGAGAGCGAAAGCGTATCGGTATTCGGTTAATTATGATCCTCCTGTCCCTGGGTAGCTTGGCCAGCCCTTCTCTCTCTCTCTCCCCGCCGCGCCGCTCGCATGAATTCTTGACACCAACGCGGGGGGTGTTACAGCGGCAGCAGCAGCGGCGGCGGCGTTGCGGGAGTCGTCCCGTGCCACGCGGGCCTGTCATACTATTGCGCTCGCACACCCGACTCCTATACGCGCATATATGCGCCTATATAATCTATATACGTAGCGAGACCTATGCATATATATATATATGTGCCGATCGAGGGAGCGCTAACTCGCGTCGTACAATATACGCAGGACGCAGCGCAGCTCTGGTTCCTGGTGTATCTGTGTGCTGCAGTGTACTGCCCTTGTCTGTCGATGCGCGAGAACCGAGAGACAGAGAGAGACAGAGAGAGAGAGAGAGAGAGAGAGAGTCTATATGCTGTACCGCTATATACTTGCGCTCTGGTGAACTAGTTGTACTGGCTTCTGATTCTCCTAAATAGCCTTTGCGCGTTCTGATTGGATTTTCAGCTTTCGTGCGTAATCGCGGGGTTGTTGTTGTTGCTGGTCTGTTGCTGATTTTTAAAGAAGAGAGCATTAGAAATTCGTTGAGTGAGGCTTACTTAGTGCTGATTGACTCTGCTCGAAGGAATCTTTTTAAAGGGATATAAAATGATATTTTTATTTATACATAAATGATGTACAAAAATTTTACAAACCTTGCTTATCGCTACTTTTATGTCATTCAAAAAATTAGTATTAATAATTGTCATCCATGCCATAGAGAATAAAGCATTTTCCATTGAATTCAGTTTTCTGTTTACAACTAAATCATAAAATATAATGGGTATAAATTTAAATATAGGCATCATGCTTTCATTAGTATAGACTTCTACCTCTCGTTCTATTTTTCTTTACTTATATAGAAATGAAAAATAGAACGAGTCTGATATGGTTTCACGATTCCTGTACACGGACTACAATTTGTAGACTAACTTATCGATCTCTTAAATTTGCTGTCTCTCAATATTAATCGATTTGACCACTATGCGAAATAAATAAATATTGAAGAATAATTCCAATACACGTGTAAACAGCTTCATAATCCACAGATTCTCCCATTGCCACTTCCTCGTACCGCGTCCTTGTCCGCTGCTCATCAAACCCCGTTTGATTTACGTTCAATCTCGGCGAATAAAGCATCACGTGCAAAACCGAGCAAAATAAACCTCCCGCTTATACTCTAGCTTATAAATTCGCTGAAAGGAGGATGAGGCAGACCTTTAATCACACGAAATATACACAGTAGTCGAATGAAGTGCAAAACCCATCAGGCGGTATCGAGTCCAGCTCGAACCTGTATACAGCCTAAAAATCGCGCTTGCACCTGTCGAAGGATGGTTTCACGGGAAAATATTGCCCAGGCTTGCCGGAGAGTGAGAGAGAGACAGGAAAGAGGGGCAAAAAGCAATAGGAGAGAGAGCAGCAGGATCGCAGTACTGCCATGCCGACGCGCCGACGACGACGAGGAGCGAGCGAGTCTGTATTTAATTAAAGCCCTCGGGGGTCTGCTTAATCGAGCATCAATATGCCCTGGTTCTCAACTCGGCTTCCTGCCTACTTGTTGGTTGTTTCTTCTTTCTCTCTCTCTCTCTCTGGCTTTTTTTCCTCCTACTCCTCGTCCGCGCCTCCCTACCCAGAGCTAGTGTATAGCATCGTGTTTTCCTTGCTACCTTCATTATTAAACCAGCTACCTATTACGCACAAAAATCTCGACGTGGATTTCGCGGATAAGAGTTTTTCAGCGTTTTCGCCTTTTTTTGGCGTGGATTCTTTTGTACCTTTTGGCAGGATCGATATTAATTATAAATGAAAATTACCCCAACCTCGTAATTATACAGGTTACTCTTTTAATCGAATTTTCAATAGATTAAACTTATTATTGTAATTTTAGTTTTATAAACCCTGCTAGAAAATTTAACGATATTTCAGCCAGATTCAAGTTAGATTTGCATGATATGCTTACGATCTGGCTGTATTTCTGGATGGAACCCCGTGACCTGACGACGGTTTTAGATTAAAATCTGCGTGGATTTTTAAAATAATATAAAAATATATTTTATTAATCGTTACCATATTTATTAATAAATATTATATTGAAAAATACAAAAATAATAATTTATAGCTATATTATGTCCATTTGGGGTTAATTAATCCGTTTAAAAACGTCCCGTAAAGGCATTTAAAAATCGACCTTCTGCTCGCGTACATAACCTATGTAGCATATGTAGGTGCTCGTTCTGTATATGCTCTCGAATGAGCAGTGTACGAGTGTAGAGCAACTGTGTGGCAAGGCAGCTGTCGTTTGTAAGAAATCGTAAATTTTTGTGTTTATATGCAGTGAAATCAAATTATTGATGCATATTATGTTTTTTGTTAAAAAAATAACATTTTATTATATCTACAGTACACTGCTCTCGAATGAGCGTCTACTACCCTAAAGCGAGGCATCATCTCTCCCGCTAGCGCTGATATAAAGGTCAGGTCCGCGTACGGGGTATCTCTTGTCTCTTGTTCCGCTTTGAGACGTCAGACGTCCCAAAACGAGACGGCAGCCGCACCGAAACTAAAGTACAGCAGCGCTCTCTTGTTTTGTGCGGCTGCACGTACATAGCCTTAACGGGTTTCTAGGCAGCTTGCGATTACATTCTGCCTAGAAATTAGCTAACAGATCTAGGTAAAAGCTAGTCGACCTACCAGCTCGCCTCGTTAATTTTCTAGCAGGGAAGAGCTTATATTAAACTCAAAAACTTTATTTTGATTGATTTTAAATACCTGCTGCTCTGTCAGAGCAAACAATAATGATTTTTTAGCATGATTAGAACAAAAATGGACTATTTTTTTTTCTTGTTTATGCGTGCACTTAAGCTTTTGTATATTGCTGAACGGATGAATCAATTGTTAAATTGAAAAGTTCATTGTATGCATTCTTAATACTTACACTGAGAAAAAATTGGAGCAGGAGCCGTCCGGACTGTGAGCGGAGAGCCACCAAGTGCCGTGTGTAATAGCGACGGTTGTATTGAGGTAGCAGAGCTCTCAAATTGGGAGCTCTCCGCTACCAATCCGGACAGGATCCCTTCAAAAAAAAAGCGCGGCAGCGCTACGTACTATTGCGGCGTCTGATGCACCATAGCTTCGTAAGCGCATGAAGTAAATATCACGCCGTATAGTACGTGCATAGTCGTGTCCGCTTTTAAGCTCTCGAAATTGTGTTGATTTATAGCAATAATATAAAAGTATACAGAGATGGAAGAATTTCTAACGCGGTACAATTACATGTTCCTG